>CM024638.1:7064212-7370497 GCA_014182715.1 Eucalyptus cloeziana
AATCACTCCAATGAAAGTCCGCGACTGCATCCAAAATTCATTCACGCGAATGAAAATGACCCTTGAGCACAAGGTCTCCAATGCACCCATTAGCTACGAACTCCAAAAAATCTTTGCTCCCACGAATGCAGATGAAAATGACCTTGTGCACAAGGTTTCCAACTCATCCATTAGCTAGGTAGAATGATTAAATATTAAACCATACTTTCACCTAACCTTTAGAATAGTTCGTGGTGATTTTACAAAATTTTACATAGTATCAGAGTATGACTTTGAATTCAAATTTTTTCAGGCCCTTAACTGCCTCTCATTTTACATATGTGGAATTGGATTTTTTAACAACCTAGTACTCCAGAAGAATCTTTCCTTTCGTGTGGTGCTCCATGACATTCCTTGTCGCAATCGATCAAGTCTAAATCGGACCACGTGATTGCCAGGAGGCTATTCATGGTGGACCATATTCTGTGGGGTTAACCCCACTTTCTAATAATGGCAAGTCCTCGTTGGCCTCGTCCCTAAACGAGAAAGATAAACCAAAGTCCCCAGGAGCATTTTACATGTGCGTCTCAGGTCGCTCGTCAATGGCCTACAACAGCATCTTCTGACTGAATTTGTGTCCTGATGCGCTGGTCATAAAGGATGAACCTTGGCACTTTTCGGTGTCCACATTTTCGAACTTTATTCATTTGTTAAAGGCTTAAAACCTGCGTAAAACTTTTATGGAAAGAAGAGTTACATGAAGAGCTCATGCATTTGTGTGCTGATGCTCTGTTATGGATTTAATTTTCCCTATCGCAATTTTTGTGAGATCAGTTGGTCATTTCAATCTCAAACTTTTATGGAAAGAAGAGTTACATGAAGAGCTCATGCATTCATTTGAAATGCATTATAACCGTACAAAACTATATGCAAACGAAATCATAATATACGATAATCAAGATCTTACCAATGAACCACTCACCAACTAAATTTAAATTAAGAATGATTATATTTCATAAATCTCTCATCTTTCTTTTTATGACAATTTAAACTATACAAAAGGATCAAAATTGTTGCACATTATCTCAAATTCGAATTAACACGTTTGCTCTTTTTCTAACAAACTTTTACCAAGACGACAATTCCTCGTAAGTTTCCGGGTGGCCAGATATTGAAACATCGAAAACTCTTGGTCAATAGTTACATGCTTGGTCCAACTTTTTATTGAAACATTAGAAATTCTTCGTCAATAGTTACATGCTTGGTCCAAATTTTCATTGAAACATTCAAAATTCTTGGTCAATAGTTAATGCTTTGTCCAAATTTTCTCATATTTTGTTCATTCGGTTTCCCTCACCGGCCATCCTACAATGGGAATCCATTGCGACGCTCCGTTTGCCAACAAAGGAGCTATCTTCTGCTCCTAGACTTCAGAACCCAAATTTGGAAAGGGAGCTCTTCTTCCCTTTTATGACTTTTCGGACAATTATACCGGAAGACTAATGTTGTGCAAAAGCTCAAGTAGATGATTAGATGAGAAAGAGTTGCATAGATTAAATCTAAATATGGTTGCTTTAAATTAGGTCTTGTTGTGAATATCGGTTGAAACGCTAAATTTAAAAGAAGTCATGGTGAAAAATAATATTTAGATTGTTTGGATGAAGGAGGGAAGAGGAAAGGCAAGAGAAAATGTCATAAAATTCAAATTTTCTTCCAATCTGTTTTCACATAAATTCTTCTATCTAAATTCCCATTCCCTGTTTTGCCCTATTTTTCAAAGATATCATAATTTTTTGGGTTAATACCCTGAAAAACCCCAAACCGGTGCACTTGTGACAAATTTATTCCAAACTAATTTTTTGACCACTAAAAATCCAAAACTAGTATACTTTTGACAAATTTACTATAAACTGGTACACTTGTGACAAATGTACTCTCTATTAGTTTACGTTAAATTTTACTGTCAAATTATTAAGTTGAATGACACGTGATAGTTGACTAATATACCAGTTTGGGATTTTACTATCCGTTTATCATAATTATACAATTTTTGTGATTTTTTGTGGTATTAATCCAGTTTAACGAATGGTATATTTGTCACAAATGTACTAATTTAGGGTTTTTGGTGGTCGAATAAATTAATTTAGAGTAAATTTGTCGCAAGTGTATTGGTTTGTGGCTTTTTATGGTTAGTTTGGGTAAATTTATCGCAGGTGTACCAATTTGAGGTTTTTCATGGTAAAAAAATTAGTTTGAAGTAAATTGTCAAATGTGTACAAATTTGGGATTTTTCATGGCATTAATTCTAATTTTTTTATGAGTTAAAGACTAAAAGGGCGAATTTTTTGATGATCCATTTTGGGCGTTGCTACAGGAATTTCACATCGGCAGTCGAAATATTCAATTTGAGACATGGATGATAGTACTCATTTGGAGCGAACACGGCTCCGCCGTGATACTAGAGACGACTTAAAAAAAAAGGCAGAGTGATCTTGCATCTGGTACACAAGCCAAACCTGGATATTTTTAGAGATGGAGGAGCGAGATACTTGAGAAAGAACAAGAGCTTGCGCGTGGTTGTGTCCCACTAAAACAAATTATTAGTCCAAAAGAGGGAAAGGCTGCGACAAATGTCACTTTCTCTCACACCTCCGACACTTGGACTTCGATTTCTCGATCTCGTCTTGTCTAGGGACGAAAAGGAGTTTAAACCTCTATCTCTTGAATTCGCTGCGCGTCCATTCTACAACCTAATAACTGTATTTAAAGCACCTTTCCTAAATTTTAGTCCTAACTGTTACTGCTTTTACAAGATGTCAGATTAATTTTCAGGTTGAGTCTATCATTTTCTGTAGAAGAAAGCAAAATCCGAATTTATTTACAAGAGACGAATGAAATTCTTGAAGGGCTTTTAGCACAACCTTGGTCATAATTCGTATCCCACCGAAGGAAAACAAAACCTTGTCCTGAAGTTCTTGGTACAGTGATTGAAACGTGGGAGGACCATGAGTTGGTTTCAGGTTCATCGCACTATTGAAATTGATTTTTTTCAAGAACATTGTCAACGTCACATTAGAACATGACACCACAGAGTTGATTGTCCATCAATAAATATGAAATTGCATGGATTACCTTTTTTTTTTTTTTTTTTTTTTTTTTTCTTTTTGTGGTTGAAGATGTAAGTATTATAGAACATATGAAGTATAGCAGCTTAGGGGCATCCCTAACATTACAAATAGATCTAATGATTCAAAAAGATGGAGGTAAGAAGTCTCCGCATAATAACCAATGCAACATTTGACAGGGCAGGTTTGATTGCATGGATTACTTGACAAAACCTAGTTTAGCCAATATCTTTTGTATTTTTTAAAAGTAAAACCTACATGTTGATATATTAAAAAAATAAATAAATGAGAAAGCTTTAGCAAATAAAACAAAATAATTAATGAAAGAAAAAGAAACAGATCTCAAATGTTCTTCGTCCTGTTGCTAGTGCTGTTTTACCTTTTTGCACGACCTATCTCACAAATTCTCCCTATTTTATTGATTGAAACTCCTCTCTCTCTCTCTCCCTCTCTCAAACTCAAACTGTATTGATGAAACAAGCCCACAACCATAGACCTTGGGTTAAGCGATTACGGGAAATCATTGCCATTCCCTCACCAAACCAGCTTCATTTCCCTTGTTTGTAGCTCAAATCAGAGGGAGAAAATAGTGGGTTTCCAGCAAGGTGTCGGGCCCATTTTGAGGTGGTTTCAAGTCTCGAAACCTAGGCCCGCTTTGAGAAGAAATGTCCCCCGCGACGTTTCCGTCAGTTTGATCCGACCTGCTTGTTAATCAAGTGAGTTTTGCTCACTAATCCCTTATTAGTATGCTAATGATGCTTAGGTGTTGATTAGATTTAATTAAGTGTAATTAGGTGGATAGATTAGATTAGAGTAATTAAATTAGAGACTTATTGATGCATGTTAGGCAAATGGATAGTGTAGTTAGTAAGGAAATAGGTCCTAGTATTTATTGAACGAGTCTCGGTAATTTTCCGGGCTCGTCTTGGCTTCCAATTAGGCATTACGGGCCTAAATTGGATTTATTGTATTTATTTAATAATTTTCGGAATTAATTAATTAATTAATTAATTATTTTTCGGAAATTAGGCAAGGATAGTTGACGGCCAGAATTTTATGTTGATTATTATGGTGCAATCCATTTATTTATTTGAGCATTGATTTGTGCTGAATTGAATTAATTGTGATTTTAGGATTTTATTCCTAAATTAATTAATGAGAAAATTATCGGGCGTCGATTTACAACGCCAAAAATATGTAATGGGTTATTGAAATTGGTGGGTTGTTAAAAAATGTGAAGTTATTATATTTTGGCTAAGGCCGACCGTGTATCCACACATGATTATTTTTATTAGGAATGATAAAAAGATGGAATCAATTGTATGATTGGGATGGTATACTATATCAACCTACGTGCGATATGTCAGCTTAGATAGAGAGCAGTATACCGGTATACTATATTAACCTACGGGCTCTGATATGGCAGCTTAGTAGAGAGTAGTATACCTTGTCAGCTTTGCTCTGCAATGTCGGTATACTATATCAACCCACGGGCGATATGGCAGCTTAGCAGAAAACAGTACACCTTATCAGCTTAGATTAAGCATATCGGTATACTATATCAGCCTAAGGGTGATATGGTAGCTTAGCAGAGAGTAGTATACCCGATCATCTCAGAAGCGAGCTATACTATCTATTTATCAGCTTAGTAGTGAGCAGTTCTGATATGAACGAACTTATAGATAGTATGAGATGAGCCGACCAAGAAAGAGTCGAGATGATATGTAATCAATTAGGTCGATTGATTAATAATTTGATATGATGTTATGAATTGATTGAGTGATGTGATATAGGGCATATGTAAATAATGTTAATTTGCAGGATGGAACTGAGGCCAAGGTAAGTCCTCTGACTCGTGTTGTGCTTAGGTAGTCTCTAGAGTGTATTGGCTTCCTAATCGGGTTTTAGGGAGTAGAACTTGCTGAGACGTAGTCTCATCCTGGTTGTGGGACAACATTTCAGGTCCCTAGATGTAGCAGACCTGGATTTTGAAGATCTCGAAAGTCCGATGCAATTTACTGAACGCTCCAGTTGGAGTGTGGAGGATGATGAAGAAGAGGACGAGAACCCGTAGTTTGTGGAACCCCATCTCCTGCTTGTAGACCTTGATTCTGAACTTGTTTAAGTTGAATCTGGCGTAGTAGTCTGCCATATATATATATATATATATGTGTGTGTGTGTGTGTGTGTGTGTGTGTGTGTGTGTGCATTGGTTTGCATTGTATATAAGTGTGGTTGTTTTTGAAAGTTCAGAATTTAGTCATACTTTTTTATTCAATTGTTTTATTGTATGGGGATTGTGTATATGTTTTTGCATGCGTATTAAAAAGAAAAGGGGTCAGCGATATGTCTTGGGATGTCGCTATTAATCAACTAAGGTGAGGGATGGGTGTGTGCTCGAGGATCGGGGCGTGACAATGCCTATGTTTGTTTTGGAGGCAGCCTTTAGGAAGGGGACAGCAGATCCTAAGGATGGATTGGTGGTGGATGCAAAGGACCCGAAGCTTGAGAATGATGTTGGTACTCCTGTGTACTCAGTCGGGGGCGCTAATTGGAGCGAAGAGGAAGGGGAAATCATTGAACAAGATGAGCCATGGGAAGAAGAGCCAGAGGAGGAGCCTGAGGAGGAGGAATCGGAGGAGGATCAGGAGTTGGAAGACCCTGATGAGGAGTCTGAAGAAGAAGAAGAAGAAGAAGAAGAAGAACTTGAAGAGGAGTCAGAGGATGATCTCGAGGATGATCCGGAGTATGACTTGGATGAGGACTGAGACCCCATCCCATTTTGTAAACCTGAAGTTGTGGACTGATATATGATAGATCATACTTCTGTGAATAGTATTGTATTATATACCATGTGGTTTGTATTGTATAAAAGAGTGGTTGTGGTTTTTCAGTTGTGAAAAATATGGCCCTATTTTTTATCCCATTGTTTTATTATATGGGGATTTTATATCAGCTTCCGTATGCATATTAAAAAGAAAGGGTCGGCAATGCGTCCTGGGACATCACTATTACTTGACCACGTGAGGGATGGGCATGCGCTCGAAGATCGGGGCGTGACACAAATTCAGTCAGAAGATGTTGTTGTAGGCAATTGATGAGCGACCTGAGATGCAAATGTAAAATGCTCTTGGGGACTTTGGTTTATTTTTCTCGTTTAGGGACGAGGCCAACGAGGACTTGCCATTATTAGAAAGTGGGGTTAACCCCACAGTATATGGTCCACCATGAATGGCCTCCTGGCAATCACGTGGTCCGATTTAGACTTGATCGATTGCGACAAGGAATGTCATGGAGAACCACACGAAAGGGAAAGATTCTTCTGGAGTACTAGGTTGCTAAAATATCCAACTCCAAATATGTAAAATGAGAGGCAATTAAGGGCCTGAAAAAATTTGAACTCAAAGTTTCATACGCTGATACCATGTAAAATTTTGTAAAATCACTACAAACTATTCTAAAAGTTAGGTGAAAGTATGATTTAATATTTAATCATTCTACCTAGCTAATGGATGAGTTGGAAACCTTGTGCACAAGGTCATTTTCATCTGCATTCGTGGAAGCAAAGATTTTTTGGAGTTCGTAGCTAATGGGTGCATTGGAGACCTTGTGCTCAAGGGTCATTTTCATTCGTGTGAATGAATTTTGGATGCAGTCGCGGACTTTCATCGGAGTGATTCCCTTATATGAAGGCGCGTCGCAGGACAAATGCTCAATCAATTACGTAAAAAAATTGAAATCTTGACTATTCGATGTAAAGCACAGATCCTCTAGGGTTTTCATGGCTTTATTAAAGTGTGATCAAGATCATGGAATTAGCTGGATCTCACAAACAGGTTTTCGTGATCAAAGGTCCACATAAGCTTGGTCTACATTGTTTATAGATGATGCGGTTTTTCTGTGTTACGCTCATAGAGAAGCAAGCCGGCGTGTCGATTGGCTACCGAGGATACAAAGTTATCAAGAAGACCAATTTTATTACTCTCGAATCCCACTACATGGGAGCTCCTATATTGCTAGGAAATGGATAATTATAGGGGCAAATTCTAAAATTCTCACCTTGACCGTTGTTCACATAGATTAAACCCATCATAAATGTTAATCATGTGAGCCTCACAAGTAAGTCTCCCGGTCTTACCTTTGATTGTTTTGGGTCAATGAACTCGTGCATTGGGAAGAGTTTCTCTAAATTGAAAGCTTTTTCCATTATGTCTTGAGATTAGCACGACTTTACTTGGTTAAGGTTCTCTATATTTGAAGCCCTCAAGGATGCGACATATTCCGTGTCCAAATCACATCCTCTCCTTTCCAAGTGTTACAATCTTGAGGTCACGACATGAACTGATGGAGCCGTTCGCATGTAGCGAGAGAAACACGGTTACCCCCTGCTCGATGGCAACGCATGTCGTACTTCGTTCAACTTTTCCTGAAATCTTATTTGCTATTGGGTGGTTTCCCGAGGAATGTTGATTCATAACCAAGGGGGCCGACAAAGCACTAGCCAACAACGACATGGGCGGTATGCCGTCTCTATATTCAATTAAGAATACGTGTGAGGGTCACAAAAGGAGATGAATAAGAAGAAGGTCTTCTGGATTCGTGAGGAATCCAGAAGACACAGAAAAGAATTGTTTCTTCATCCAATTATGTAATCTCTGTTCAACATATTGTATTTAATTACAAATAAATTATCAATAAAAGGAAATTAAATATTCTCCTATCTTTCTAATCCTAAAATAAACTTATACAAATCTACTAAATCATATCTTCCAATACTCCCCCTCAAGCTGGTGGCTTCTATATGTCCAAGACGCCTAGTTTGTTTAGAAGATATGTATGTTGTCTTTGACAAAGAGGTTTAGTGAATATATCCGCGGGTTGCTCTGAGGTTTTGATTCCTCTCGTCTCGACAATTCCTTCTTCAATCTTTTCTCGAGTAAAATGACAATCAACTTCTATATGCTTGGTCCTCTCATGTAGTATAGGATTTGCTGCAAGTTTGAGTGCTGAATCATTGTCACAAAAGAGTAAAGTCGGTCCTTTAACTTGTGCCCTGAGATCTAGAAGCAGACCCCTTAACCAGACAATTTCACAAACAATCTTGGCCATAGATCGGTATTCGGATTTAGTTGAAGATAAGGACACGGTAGACTGCTTCTTTGTCTTCCATGAAAGTAATGATTCCCCGAATTTGATATAGAAACCAGTGATAGATCTCCTGCTCATAGGACATGTGGCATAATCTGCATTGCAATAGGCTGTCATTTCCATGTTACACTTTTGAGAAAGGAGTATTCCTAAGTCTGGACATGTCTTCAAGTATCTCACAATTTTCAAGGCTGCATTCATGTGGGATTGCTTCGGACTGTGCATAAATTGACTAAGAGTCTGTACTGCATAACAAATGTCTAGCCTAGTCATAGTGAGATATATCAGTTTCCCTATGAGTCTCTGATATCCTAAGGGATCTTTTAACAATGGATCATTAGAAGGAGAAGATATGCCATTATCATAGTCGATGGAAGTCAGTTTAGCATTTTGCTCAATAGGAATAACCGATGGTTTGCAGCCTGACAGTCCTGCTTCTGATATGATCTCCATTACAAATTTCCGCTGACTTAGTGAGATTCCCTGATCTGAATGACCTATCTCAATCCCAAGAAAATACATAGGTGGCCCTAAGTCTTTAATATGAAAAGTGGAATGCAGATACTCTTTGAGTTTCTTTATAGCAAAATCATCATTTCCCATGATAAGGATGTCAACAACATAGATCATTAAATAAATAGATGACATACCTTTCGTCTAGGTGAATAAAGCATAGTCATATTTGGACTATTTGAAACCAGTGGCCATAAGTGCATTGGTGAACTTGGCGTACCATTGTCGAGAAGCTTGCTTTAATCCATAAAAAGATTTGCGGAGATGACATACCTTAGACTCCCCCTGTCTCCGTAATCCTGGTGGAAGCTCCATGTATATTTCTTCGTCTAGATCTGTTAACATGAGCTGTCAATTAAGGCCTCAATAGGATAGTTTTTCTATTTAAGGTTTTTTTTATATATACATATGTATCTTCTGATTTGTAGGAGATCTCCTGATTTGTAGTGATTTATAGGAGATCTCCAGATTTGTAGGAGATTCTAGGATGGTTACGTCGGTGTATATATGCGTGGTTATATTCTTGTAGAAAGTTTAGAACACAATAAAGAAAATTTTGTTTTACTATTCATCATGGTATCAGAGCAAATGATCTAGGGACTTTGTGTTCTGATCACGATCTGAATTCCTTGCTGTGGCGTACCCACGCGGTGGTTTCGTGCGGATCACTACACTGACTGCACCCTTTATCAAGATTCATGGCGGATGACAAGCCACCTATCGAGATAGTTCCTCCGGCTCCAGCGGAAGGCACCGTAGTCCCGCATCAGGCTCCGGAAGGTACTTCTACTACCGATGCACTCCTTGAAACCTTGACGTCCAAGTTGACACAAATCTTGACTCACCATCAAGCCCCACCTTCTCATGCTGAAAACTCCGCCCCACCAATTGCAGTCAAGTTGGATGGCCGTAATTATGGCCTTTGGTCCCAAGTTGTCGAGATGTATATCTCCGGGAAGGACAAATTGGGATATATCAATGGGGATTTTCCACCCCCACTTCCGACTGACCCTAATTTTCGGAAGTGGAAGACTGATGACAGTACAGTTAAAGGATGGCTCATCAATTCCATGGACCCGGCGTTGATTGGGAATTTTATCCGTTTCCTAACAAAGAAAGGCAATATGGGATTCGGTGGCTACTACGTTCTTTGATGGCACCGATGTCTCCCAAGTGTATGATCTAAAGCGACGTTTGTCTCGGACCGAAGCCCGTGCGGGCGGCCCGATTGAAAAGTATTATAATGATCTTCGTGGTTTATGGCAGGAGGTTGATTTTCGACAGCCTAATCCCATGACTTGTCCTCGTGATATCGAGCGCTACAATGCTCTTGTGCAAGAAGACCGTGTATATCTTTTCCTTGACGGGCTTGATGACCGCCTTGACAAAGTCAGGGCTGATGTTCTACAGATGCATCCCTTCCCGACAAGTGGAGCAAGCGTACGCTGGGGTGAGGCGAGAGGATGTACGCCAAGCTGTTATGTTATCTTCAATTGAACCATCTAGCACCGCGGCAGCCCTGGTGTCGCGTGGTGGAAATGTTATCTCACACTTTCTCGAGGCCAACAATGAGTCCAAAGCTCTCCAGATGGCCCCTCCTAATATCGCGTTTGGTGGAGGGAGGACTAACAAAGGTTCGAAGGCTAAACCACAACATCCAGGAGGCTGTACTCATTGTGGTAATACTAAACATACAAAAGATACCTGTTTTAAATTGCACGGTTATCCGGATTGGTGGAAGGAGTTGCAGAACAAGAAAAAGACAGAAAATGCTATAGGACGGGGGCAGGCATCGTTGGCTACCGGGACCACACCCCTTTCCTTGGTACCGCAGGTAGACGCTATCGATACTTTTGATGCGGCTCCTGAAGGTAACACTGGGTGTGCACTTATTAGTAATTCTCAGTGTGGCGGGGAGGGGTGGATTGTTGATTCTGGGGCAACGGATCACATGACACCCAATCGTAACGACCAATCGTAACGATATTATATGCTACACCACTCCGAGGAGACAGAGTATCTATAATGCGAATGGCACTAGTTATCCACACCTTGGGGCCGGCAATGTTGATCTTACACCTTCTTTATCATTGTCTCACACTTTATTAGTGCCCTCTCGTCTAACCGGTTACTCTCGTTGGCCAACTCACCGATGCTTTGAAGTGTTGTGTTCTTATGTATCCATCTTTTTGCTTATTTCGGGATATCCTCACGAAGGAGATTATTGGTCGTGGTACTAAAGGGGGCTGTACTATGTTGATGACTTTCATGCAGGCCGAGCACATCACACAAGTAGTGGGTCTACTAATAAAGAGAGAGCGATTTGGTTATGGCATCGTCATTTAGGACACCCGTCTTTTGGGTATTTAAAACATTTATTTCCGACTTGTTTAATAATTTGTCGATACCGAATTCCAATGTGAGACATGTATTTTGGCAAAAAGTCATCGTGCCTCTTTTCCTTTGAGTTTTAATAAAAGCATCAGCCGTTTTCTTTGGTTCATTCGGACGTGTGGGGTGCTTCACCGCTTACTACTCTATCTACGGGATTCGTTGGTTTGTAACATTTGTGGATGATTGTACTCGGATGTCTTGGGTTTATTTAATGAAGCATAAAGATGAAGTGGCAACAATATTCCGTATGTTTCATCGGATGATTGCAACACAGTTTGGGACTCAAATTCAAGTCCTTCGTAGCGACAATGGTGGGGAATATATTAACCAGCATCTTTCAGTTTACTTTCAGGACCACGGGCTTATACATGAAACGTCTTGCACTAGGACACCCCAACAGAATGGTATCGCTGAAAGGAAGAACCGCCATATCCTCGAGACGGCACGAGCACTCCTCATAGGTGGTCAAGTTCCATCTCGTTTTTGGGATGCCGCCGTGGTTACAGCAGTACATTTGATGAATAGAATGCCCTCTCATGTGTTGAACTTTCAGACCCCACTTCAAGCACTTGCATCCTATGTTCCTCTTCCTTCCATCATGACACTACCTCCCAAAGTGTTTGGGTGTGTGGCATACGTCCATCTCCACAAGAACCAACGGACAAAACTCGATCCGTGTGCGGTGAAGTGTGTTTTCATTGGTTATGGCACTCATCGAAAGGATACCTGTTCCAATCCGGCTACCAAGAAAACCCACATCACAATGGACGTCACCTTTGTCGAGTCCGAATTATTTTTTCCCACACCCAATTGTACTTTTCAGGGGGAGACTTCTAGTGAAAGGACAATTTGGTGGGAAGGTGGTGTGATGGCAGGGGTTGCGCCTGATTTTGCCTTTAAAAAAATGACCATTGCAAGAGCATAGCGTTGGCCAGCAATGGTGTGGTCACGGATCATGGTGGGATAACAGAAAATAAGCAGCAGCACACTAAGGAATCGATCATCGTGTTGATTTGGTGCAAGAGACACACAAACAATCTCAAGAACAGCTCCCTCCACTTCAAAATACCTCTTTAGTACCCGACAATTCTCCCGAGGATACTCCCCGAGGTAAGTTCTCCTACCACAGAATTTGTCCGTTGATACCATGTAGCTGTTTGTTATAAATTGCACGATAGACATAATCGTGGCAAGGCTCCTAATAGGTACTCACCGGATATGTGGAAGAACGAAGGTAAAAGTATCCAATTACTAATTATGTTTCGACAAAGCAAGCTTGTTGGGACCTTTAAAGGCATTTGTCTCGAATGTCTCGCAAGTAGAGTTCCTAGTGGAGTACGTGAGGCATTGAGGGATCCCAAGTGGGTTCAAGCAATGCAAGAAGAGATGGAGGCTTTACAAAAAATAAGACTTGGAGACTTGTCGAGTTACCGAAGGGAAAGAAGGCAGTAGGATGTAAATGGGTCTTCACCATCAAATATAAAGCAGATGGTTTTGTTGAGAGGTATAAGGCACGTCTGGTAGCAAAGGGATATACCTAGACCTATGGCGTGGACTACCAGAAACATTTTCTCCGCTTGCAAACCGAACACTCAGTGCGAGTATTGTTATCACTTGCTGCAAATTTGACCGGCCCCCTTACATCAATTTGATGTAAAGAATGCGTTCTTACATGGAGATTTGGAAGAAGAGATCTACATGGAAATCCCACCAGGATATGCGTGTGCTGATAAATCGGAAGTGGTATGTAAACTCGAGCGGTCGTTGTACGGATTAAAGTAATCACCACGGGCTTGGTTTGGTCGCTTTAGCTCTGCAATGAAAAGGTATGGGTACACTCAAAGTAATTCGGACCATACGTTGTTCCTGAAATTGCAGCATGACAAAGTGACAGCATTGATTATATACTTAGATGACATGATCATCACAGGGGATGACCTTGAGGAGATCACAGAACTTCAAAGGAAACTGGCAAATGAGTTCGAGATGAAGAACTTAGGGGGCCTGAAATATTTTTTGGGTATTGAAGTGGCTAGATCAAAAGAGGGTATATTCTTGTCTCAACGAAAGTATGTGTTGGACTTGTTGGCCTGAGGTGGGGATGTTGGATTGCAAACCGCTCGATACCCCTATAGTACGAATCATAAACTTGGAGTTTTCCCTAATCGTATCGACCAATAAGGACCGATATCAAAGGTTGGTAGGGAGATTAATTTATCTATCGCACACCCGGCCTGACATTGCATATGCTATAGGAGTTGTAAGTCAATTTATGCACGCTCCTAGTGAAGATCATATGAATGCTGTAGTTCGAATTTTACACTACTTGAAATCAACACCAGGGAAAGGACTTTTCTTTGCGAAGAATAATCACCATGAGGTGGAAGGATTTACGGATGCTGATTGGGCTGGCAATACCTCGGATAGGAGATCGACGTCGGGTTACTTCACATTTGTGGGAGGGAACTTGGTTACATGGAGGAGCAAGAAACAAAAAGTAGTAGCTTTGTCAAGTGCTGAAGCCGAGTTTCGGGGGATGGCTAAAGGACTATCTGAGCTTTTGTGGCTAAAGAAGTTGTTGACGAACTTGGTTTTTCACCTAAGTCGGGGAATGCGATTGTTTTGTGATAATAAGGCCGCGATTCAGATTTCCCACAACCCAGTTCAACATGACCGCACTAAACATGTTGAAGTTGATAGGCATTTTATCAAGCAAAATCTGGATGATAGGGTGGTGAGTTTTCCATTTATCAAATCTGAAGACCCGGTTAGCGAGACATACTTACAAAGGCTGTATCGAGTCGAGCTCACCATGCAAGATTTAAGAGCATTAGGATGGACATCCAGTTTTGAAAATTTTGCAATGGCATTATGGGCATCCATTTGAAAAGTCACGAAAAACAGATAAAAAAGTACAAACCGTGACATCCTTTGTTACAGGCGAAAATGTTTCATGGTAGTCGAAACCTTCTCGTTGTATGAAGCCTTTGGCCACCAACCGGGCTTTGTACCTTTCTACAGAGCCATGTGCTATGTATTTAGTCTTATATATCCACTTACATCCAATTGGTTTGCGATGAGCAAGTAATGATACAACATCCCAAGTACGATTCTCCATCAAGGCATGTAATTCAGACTCCATGGCCTTTTGCCAACGAGGATCACTTATTGCCTTGTTATAACTAGAAGGTTCTTGTTCTTCAAAAATACGGCTTATACAACATAGATGTTCTGATGATAATCTATCAAAGGAAATATAAGACGAGATAGGGTAACGAGTACCTAATGATCTTGAAGAATCACATACATAATCTTTCGTCCAAGAAGGTGGACGAGTAGCTCGACTAGAGCGCCATTGTTGCTCATGTTGTGTCAAGGGTGATTCTTCAGTAATTCTTGCTTCTGAAATATCCCTCAACTGTGCTGGTTCTTCTAGTGTTGGCTCTTCTATAGAAGGCTTCTCAATGGAATCTTCGATAGCACTCTCAATAGGCATTGGAGGCAATATATCAGCTGGTCTTGGAGGGGAAGTAACAATGAATGTTCCTCCGGAAGATAAATCCTCTTCAAATAAGAATTGCCTATTTAATTGTCTTCTCATTGTTGACACCTAATTTAGGATCAAATTTTTTTATTTTAGAAAATAAAATAGAAGATAATAAATAAAATAAAGCATTTGGGTTTGTGGAGGGAGATTTTGAAAAAAAAACAAATTTTGAATAATGAAGCATTTTTATTGTTGAACACATATCTTCATTTCAAAATTTAAAAAAAAAAATGAAATTAATGAGGGGAATTAATGGGATTTGTCTAGCGATATGGAAAGAATAGACACTCACTCGAATATTGGGCGTGAATCTGGACATGTTCACAGCAATATAAATGAATTGCGAAAGAAAGTGAGGGATTTACGGCAACAAATCAGGGCTAAGATTTCGGCAATCCCCGCGAACAAAGGAGCACGGGTTCTGACTTTCCAATGTTAAATGGAAGTCTTGTACTATAAAAGGGACACGTTGAGTCATTTGTGAAGGGGGCTTCTCTTCGTGCGAATTCGAAGAAATCAAAAAAAATTCAAAAGTGTTCGTACACTTTGGTCAAAAGAGGGAACCATTTCCCCTTTTTTTTCTCTGACAAGAAAAGAGAAAAGGAAGAAATAGTGAAAGAGAGAAGCCATCCGTGCGTGGAGAAGGGAAAAAGCAAAAAGAAGAAAAGGGAGGTGAAAAGTAAAAGCAGAAGCAGCAAAGGGGGAAGTGATTGGACATTTACTGTTCATCATCTTCCCCACATTTGCTGCCCCCATTTGCTGCACGATCAAACCGTTGAAGTCCACACCACCGAAGACCCGAGCCGCACCACCACATCTTCGCCCGAGCCGCGCCATCACGCCTCCGCCTGCTGCCTCCGAGAGACAGGCCCGACGCCTCAGCCGCGAAGCCGCTCGCCGCACAAACCCGAAACCCATCGTGTCCGCCGGACACCACTTGCTGCCCCCTTCCTCTCCGACAATTGCCCGACGCTCTCCTTCGGTTTTAGCCCTTAGGTAGTTTTATTTTTACTTTTACTTTTCATTTCTTTGTAGTTTAGTCTATTTCATTATTTGTTTCATCTTTTAGGTTAATTTTACTGTTTATTTCATTTGATAGCATGTTTAGTTTAATTATTTAAATGTTGAGTGTTAATATTTGCAATTTCTATATGCATTATCCGAAGAGTGTTTTATTTAAATGTTGAGTTATTAAATTGATCCGAGAGACATCGGGTCATTTTTTAATTATACTAATTTTGAGTTTGTTTTGTTAGAATTTCATTGTTAAATCACAATAATTATTTAATTTGGTCCGTAAGACTTCGGACTAAATTTTTAATTATTTTGTTTTCCTTATTGTGATTGTAGAGTTAAAATAATTATTAATTTAATCTGTGAGACAACGGATTATCTTTTTGATTATTTTAACTCTTATCTTAGTTTTTATGTAAAAATAATTACTTGTTTAAAAAAAATGAAAAACATTATAAAAAAGGGAATAGTGAAAAGTTAAAAATTTGCATGAGCATGTAGGTCATATAGGTTTATTAAATTAAGGCACAATAGGTTTAATAAATTAACCTTTAGGATTTTTTTTTAGAATTTCACCCTTAGATAGTTTTTTTTTTTTTTAGTCAGGATTGGATTTAAACATTTTTTTTATTTAGGGAAAGTTTGCATGATATATAAAAAAATAATAATAGGTGCATATTAACTAGTTTGCATAGTAGGCACATTTAATTAGAATTTGCACGTTAGTAAATTAGGATTGCATCATATTATTATGGTTTAGTAATCCCATCGTGTAATTTTTAATTGCATATAATTAACATTAAAAAAAATCATAAAAAAAAATCACAAAAAGAGTATGCATATAGAATTGTTATGTCATGCATCCCATGTCATATAGTATATGCACATTTAGGATTGTATAAATTAGATTGCATACATATAGTGATAGTTTAAGTTATGCCATATAAATTGCATTTCGCATATCGTTAAAATAAAATTCATGCATATTAATTTTAAATTAAGATTGCATCTAATTAGATATCATGCATTTAATTAGATATCATGTCATTCAGAAAATCATGTTTAGGGCATGCATTTTTATTAATAGTTTTTTGTAAATGTTCTTTCTTAGAGAGTGGACTTTAATAAAGTTATAGTTTATAATTTCTTATGAATTTAGCATTTGATGTATTGAATGTTATTTCATTGATTGTGCACCCGCATGACCACCATTTGCATGTTACTATCTTAGGTTAAAATTAATCAAGACTGCCTGCAAAAATGTTTTTTTTCTAAGGTACCGAAAGGGCGTTAGATTAATCTAGCGTAACCATGTCCCCGAATCCATTAAATCTCTGGTTCGTAAAAGGGTAAAGTATTCTCCCATACTTTACCTAGGTTTCTAATAAGCCTTAATTGGTTAGTGGCGGCTCCAATTTGAAATATAATTGCATGTTTTAATGGGTCATTTTCTTAGTATCAAGTCACGATTGGTAGGGCTTGGGAGAGTCCGCGCCAAGTCTTCGGACTTAGTAATCCATTAACCTAGTTTTAGGTGATTCACTTTTCAAAAAAAATTAGGTCGCGACGCTCATTTTCAGATAAGGAAGCTAACTTCGAAAAAGGAAAAAAAATCTTCATGAAAGACAACATCCCTGGTTACAAAGAAATCTCTTGTTGATGGTGTGTAGAGCCGATATCCCTTTTTCAAGGTTGGATAGCCCATGAATATGCATTGTCTAGCACGAGGCGCCATCTTATCTCTATGTCCTACTGTAGTCACATAACATAGACACCTAAAGACTCTGAGATAACTTAGATCTGGTTTCCTTCCATATAATAACTCAAAAGGTGCCTTTCCTTTTAGAATGCGTGACAGCATGCAATTGATCAGATATGCTGCCGTGACCACACAATCTCCCCAAAAATTTTCAGGAATAGATGCTTGGAATTTAAGTGCACGTGCCACTTCTAAGAGATGACGATACTTTCTCTCAACAACTCCATTTTGATGTGGTGTATAGGTACATGAACTCTCATGCAAGATTCCATTTAGAGAGAATAAAGAAGCACATTTAGCATTGAAAAACTCTTTGCCATTATCAGTGGGTATCCGACGGATTGGTTTTTGAATTTGAGTTTTGGATAAGGAAAATAATGTCTTTAGATGAGAAAAGACCTGATTTTTGGATTGCATAAGAAATATCCATGTTGCACAAGAGTAATCATCCACGATTGTGAGAAAGAACCGAGGCCCATCATGATTCAAAGTATGATAAAGTCTCCAAACATCAGCATGAATTAGAGAAAAAATGTCATTTGCTCAGGAAGTGCTATTTTGGAAAGGGGCACGTGTTTGCTTTGCCATGGGACAAATGGGACATTCAGGACAAGGAAAAGATGCACTGTGACCCAATCTTTTATGATTAATAAAATTCATATGATTGTAGTAGCATTACACAATAATTTATTGAACTCAACATGAGGTAATTTAAAAAGATGCGGAAATTCCACCCAAAAATAAAGTCCTTGATTGACTCTACCCAAGCCCATCAGTTTGCCAATCGAAAGGGCTTGAAAGAAATATTTATCAAAGTGGAAAAGAATGCAACATGAATTTTCTTCACAAGTTCAAGCAACTAAGATTAGATTGAAGTGGAAATCGGGAACATAAAGCACATTTTGAAGAGTAATAAGGGAACTAAGATTCATAGTGCCAGTCATGGTGACTTTGGTGGTATTTCCATTCGGAAGTTGTACTGATATGGGGAAAGATAATTTCGTAATATCGGAAAGGAAAACCTTATCACAGACTATGTGGTCACTGGCACCCGAATTAATAATCCATGCATTCTTCGAAATTAAGTTAATCAAACAGTAAGATGTACCTGTGAAGCTTCCACCCTTATTAATGGCATCCAATTTCTTCAATGCTTCCATCAGCTCGTGATATTGTTCATGGGTAATTGATTTTCCCATTGGTTGGCCCGATACCTGAAAAACTGAGGAAAATTTTCCCTTTTCCTTTTCTCCTGGTTTCCCATGCAATTTCCGGTAGTTTTCAATTGTATGGTGCAGACGTTTACAATAATCACAATACATCTTACCTTTTCCTTTTGGCCCATAATTTTTCGTAGATGATGAAGGCTTGATTATGGGCTGAAAAGTTTGGGCCAAAATGGGCCCATATGGACCATCGAATCCTGCAAAAAAGTGACTGCGCGAGCCATTCGACCCATGGAAGTTTGCTGATCATGGGCCGTTTGATCCAATTAGATGGATGCCGTGCAAGCCGTCAGATCCAGTCGCTCCCTGGAAGAAGCGTGATTCGTCCAATTACTGGAAGTGATCTCCACCGTTCGTTGCCTTATTTAAAAACGACCTAGGGTTTTCGTTCTCGAAGAACCCTAGACCCGCCTCTTTTCTCCCCGTGTTCTTCTACGATGAGCGAAACTGGCTCCTTATGGCTAAGACCATTTCGTCTCCTCCCTTGCCATGATCCGCCGTCCTCTATTGGCTCTCCTCTTGTATGGCAAGTTGATAGATACGGTTTGTTGACACCCAATTTTTTGTCGACATTTTAAACATCCTTTTTACAAAAATATAAAAAATAAAGAGCCAAAAAGATTAAAAAAAAAAAAGAATGAATGAAAACATAAAAAAAATGAAAATGAAAAATGAAAAGAAAACAAGAAAAGAAAAAAAATGTAAAGAAAACAAGAAAAGAAGAAAAAAGAGAAAAAAAAAATAAAAGGGGGCCATTTCGACGGATGGTCGCGGGAGGGGGAAAAAAAAGATCGACTCTCTCTCGGATTCTCGCTCTCTCGAGGGACATTCTCTCGCGGGCACTCTCTAAAAAGGCTCTCGGAGATCAGACTCTCGGGAGTAGGATCTGAACACGCTCCTCTATAACCCTAGCATTCGCGCCACTGTCAATCCGATCGAATCCGCAGGCGGATCATCCTTACCTCTTCCCCCTGGGCGTCTCAGTGATTGTTCCGGCCTTCCCTGCGTCGGAAGCACGGCGCAATTTGATCATCGCTCCGACATTTTGTGTGCCGACGATCGCAAGACCGGGAATCGTAAGGTTTGGATCGCAGTGATAAGCGGTCTCCGAGTGGCGATAGCGACGACGACGGCGGTGGTTCTAGTTCGGCAGATCGTTCTCGGAAATTGGACTCTCTCTCTCTCTCTCTCTCTCTCTCTCTCTCTCTCTCTCTCTCTCTGTTCTGGTTCGGCAGAATCACTCTCGGAAACCGAAGACCGACGGTCGGGGATCGCAAGGGGCTCTCAATTGCTCTCGGTTCCAGTGGTTCTGAAGGTTTTTTGGCTGATCTCTCTTGATTTGAGGCGGCAGCGACTCCAACGACGATGACGACGACCAGTGGTGGCAGTCGCTCCCGATCTGTACCTCTCTCCGTTCTCGCCCGCTCGATCCCCTAGATTTATTGATCTATCAATCATCATCACCTCATCACCACCAGGTTGTTTCTTTTCCAGTTAAGCGGTAAAAATTGCTTGTATGCATGGATTTTCTACTCTGATGTCTCTGTACTATATTACTCTATGCTATTCTGGTGTTAATAGTACTTCACACTACATTCTTACAACCTGTTCGACAGAAAGCTTGACTCCATTGCGATAGTTCCTATTGCATTCTGTTTACCAACGTCTTAATATTCAATTGAAATTACGTTGGTTGTGTCTTTGCTGGATTCCCTACATATAGTTGATTGAAATGTGAACTAATTAGATATATGGGTGATGTATGTCGAATGCTGTTCATGATCGTTTGCGTGGATCGAATTCTGTTCATATGTGATTTTGTATATCAAATGATGCTCCTGCATGTTACTTTGAGATGTTGAGTCTGCCGAGAAAGAGGAGGAGATTGTTCTGTGCATTCTTGATATTTTTCATGCAATACTTGTTCACAACTGTGATGATCAAACTCGTGAATTCACAGAGAATCTGATCTGTAGTTCTTAGTTCATCTTCTCATATAGCTGTTTGGTTTTATACCCCATAGTGAGGGTGAAATACCGAATTGATTTGATGATGATCTGAAATTGAATCGTCACTTTGCATACGTGTATAAACTCCTTGATTAAAATGCATATCACTTGTTTGGCAGAATGCTCCAACCAACTGAATCAGGATGTGCTTTCTGTTCAATCTTTGAACCAAAAATCATGTTACCTCAATCTGACCTATTCTTGATTCATTGAAACTTCGTTTATGGTTATCTTTTGTCATAATCGGATATTCATTTGTCATTGAATTGGTGCTATGATTCTCTTTGTCGCTATTCTTGGTGCCGATATAATATCTCAATGTGTTGTTTCTTTTTCTGTCTTTGAGTGGTGATTCGAGATTGTCGATGTGAGTCTTGTGTTGATTTGAAGCCAAGCAACTTGTCTCTGAATGTGAATTGTGACCTTAATATTGGAGACTTTAGGCTAGCTAAGACCATATCTGAAACGAATTTGATGACTGAATGTGTTGTTACTCGTTGGTATGTGTTGCATTCTTGAATTTGCAATGTTATAGTTAATCATGTCTTTGGTGTTTGAATTGCGTTGACTATATGTGGGATTCTAAATGGGATATGGTTCTATGGGATTCTGTTTAATCTGTCATGTCATATTCACTTCATGGATTCCATCTAGACTAGAACTATTCATTCTCAACTATTGTAACAGTGTTCATAATGTAGAAACATAAGGCACGGGGGTGCAAAAAATTTGTTGCAAGGGTATGTCTGGATAGATTTTGCTTCCCTCTTGATATTTTATAATGGATGCCGTAAGCTCTTGGACTTGGTCACCATTTACTAGATTCTACGATTGTTACAAACGGAGCTACAATTTGTAAATGATTAGGTGTTCTGTTTTCATGCTCTACTTTAATGACCTGTGCTGTTTGCCATTTTCACATGATTTTTTGTGATTAGATTCTAAAGTTGATGCCTAAATGAAAGTTGTTCATTAGGTTCCAATCTATATCAAATAAAAATTTCGTGATAATTGAAGGTCATTTACCTAGGTCGAATATGTCTAGAATATCCCTGACCTTGTTTGAATTTTTTTTTGTTCTGACTTGTGCTCTGTTTTGAATAACCTTCTGTGCAAATGACCTGATATGAATAGGTTGCTATGTTTTTCTATGATTGATGCTATCATGAGAGTTGAAGATAGTTCGACTAGCTTTCCAATGAGCTATAATGCACCCTGATCTGATATCATTAGCCACATGAAATCTTATTTAAAAGTTAGGAAGTAATTCTGGAAAATTGTTATGTTCTGCTCTGATCTGCAATTTCGTATACCTGATATGTCACTTTCTGTTTTGGCTGAAACGAGGTGCTAGATGAGGTTTTTTGACCTTGAGCCCTTCGAGACATAGAAAATAGACTTCTCAAGCTTCGATTTGATATGTCGTACACCCTGAACGGATGTCATTTGGTCATCGAAAAACACCTACAAAATCTGTCAATTCTGCAGTAGTTTTAGATTTTTTTTTGCTGTTTCTGTGTGATGATCTTGCTGGTTCTTTGTGTTAAGGGCCAAATCATGCCTCATTGTTTTCTTGACATTTGAAACACATGGTACAAGTTTCGCATCAATGCATGGCATATCATTTTTGAATCTCGTTTGATGTGAATATCATGCATCCATTTGGCTAATCGCAATTGAAATTTGCCAAGCATGGCATTCCTAATTCTAAGTCACTTGGCAATGTTAATGACTTGTGTGACTTCTTCGCATTCTGATTTAGGGTTAAATGTTTACCCAAACCTTTTTTGCATTCAACCTTATGTCATGTGCAAGTTTCACATTTTTGTGCATTGTTTAGGTGGTCTTACGAACCATTAAACATGCATTGTATTTTGTCATGTTCATGACTTAATTTGCTGGATTCATGTTCATGTCTGATGCCTATGTCTATTCATTATAATAACGATTTCAATGTGTTGTCTTAGTCATATAAGATGAGGCAAGGAATCCTTTCTTTTTAGATTGGGTTTAGATTAAAATTCCAAAGATGGACTTTGGTGTGAAGACGATGGAAGTCGATGTCCATTCCGACTATTATCTTGTACTATTTGTTTTCCCGACATATGTCTCGAGTTCCATGCATTGTATAAAACCCGACGAGTTGCGGGTTTCTTTTCTTTCTCGATTGTTTTCTCTTTCATATTCTTTAGGATTGCATAATTAGGTTTACTGCTTTTTTTGATTGTTTACTTCATGTCTTGCACTTTCAATTTCTTTGATTGACTTCTTTTATTGTTTTTTCTTTTAGAAATAGAATAGCATAAAAGTAATCCACCACGCATGATCGCTTAGCTTAGAATTGGTGATCCCGAAAATATAAAAAGAGATGCATGGATATGTTAGGAAAAACACAACATACTATTAGGTACCGAAAGGGCGCTAATAGCTATATTAGTGTAACCCAAGTCCCCGAATCTAAATATCTGGTTGTGTAGGAATTGAGGGAACTCTCCCAACCCTCGATTGGGTTTTCTAGCCGACCCAAAAAAAAATATATATAAGGCTAGTGGCGACTCTTGTATATTCTTAGGTTGTTAAATACCTAGATTGTATAAATAAATTCGCTGTCACGCGGGGTACGAGCTTGGGAGAGCTCGCGATCTTATGATCAAATACTCCTAAACCTGACCTCCTCCCCTTTGACACACGAGGGCGGCGAGATCGGGTCGCGACACAGTTGAGACTCGGCATGGGCTCCATGGTCAGTATTTGAGAACAGAATGACAGGTAGGTTTCGTTGAGGATGAGGAGAAACCTCGTCGCCTTCTCCCTTTCTCACATTTTCTTATATTACTGTTGAATGTGGTCGGGCCAGTCGAACTTTTCCTCGACTGCCTCTAATTCATTCCACAGGGCTGAGAACTTGTTGTATACCATTGCGACGGTAATGTTTCCCTGTTTCATATCTAAGATCTATTGTGTGAGAGAAAAGATTTTAACTTGATCAAGTTTTCCATACATCTCTTTTATGTTTTCCCACATTTTCTTCGAGTCCTCCGTCGGGGGAAGTCCAGCCGCGGCTTTGGGTGCAATGCAATTTCCAATCTAGGTCTTGACTAATTGGTTGCATCTCCTCCAAAGTTGTGCCATTCACTCATCGGATGGAATTGAGAACGTTCCGTCGATGAAAACTTCTTTATCCTTCGTTACTAGTATCCGCCGGAATTCACGCAACCAACTTGAATAATTGTCTGCACCTGTTAGTTGCTGACTGATGATTTTTAGCTCTGGTCCGTCACCGTTTGTTGTATAAAGGGGACCGTCGGGTTCCAGCTGGCCACTGGTAGTGAGGATCTAATACGAAAAGAAACCGGGTGCAGGATTCGGGTAGGGCTTTGTGCCCTGACTCAAATCGCTCAACCAAAATCCGTGACCCGCATTATGAAAACTTGGGTATGGATTCGCTCCCATACCCGGTCCAGTCGACCTGCCCGTCTGCTCCGGGCCGATGGTTGGATTTGCCCCATCGTTGGTTGGTAGACCTCCATCGGCTCATGCGCTGCTTTGGTAGCCAGGCGATGATGCATTGGGGTTTGGCCCATGATACCATGGATACGACATCCATTGGTAATGGTAGCCTGTTGTTGCAACCAATTTTTCGGGTGTGAACCACCTAGGTTTTGGCTAATGGATTGTTAAGCCTAAACTTAACTCGAGCTCTCCCAAGCCCATACCAATTCGCGACTTAGGTTTGAGTTCTTAACATTCAGTTGATTTTTAACTAGGAGTCGCCACTAATCTATTTTTGGTGGGTCGATTAGAAACCCAAGTAAAGCAACAGGAGGTTTACTTTACTCCTACGAACTAGAGACTATGGGTATGGGGACTTGGTTACACTAGATTTCTCTAATGCCCTTTCGGTATCATTCTTAAAAAAATGTTTGGCAAGTAGTTTGAATTGATTTTAAATCTATTTCCCTAACATGTGAAGTGATCATGCGGGTGCGCAATCCACCAATTTAACACCCAGATAAATAATAAATAAATTGCAAACTTATCTCAAAGTAACGAAAGCATCTGCGTTGTTAGATCAAAATTCACATCATTAACCCTAGATATGATTTCTAATTAACACACAATTTCTTTTTTTTTTTTTTTTTCACTTTATTTAATGGGAACTTAATCTATATGCAATGCATGCTAGTAATCTAATTATGACATGGCAACATGACCTAACTTACATGACATGGCAATATGATCTAAATTATATGACATGAATAGAGTAAATCATAAAGAGATGCAATAATTAAATGCAATCTAAATGACTTAATTCTATTGACAAACAATTTATAATTAAATGGACCTAAAAAAAAAACTAAATGACGTGCATTTCATTTAATCTAATCCTAAATGACATGTTCATGACATTTTAAAAAAAAAAATAATATTTATCCTAAAAAAAATAAAATGTGAAAATTATATTAGGAATTAGGTTAAACTAAATCCTAATTTAAACTAAAATCTTATCTTAACCCAAATAATCCTAGAATGTAATCTATCTAAAAAAATCTAAACTTAAAATTAATTAGGAAGTAAAATTTAACATGCAATCTTACCATAAAATGCAATGATGTGCAAAATATGCCTCCTAATTCTACATGACATATGCATAATGATTTTTTTATTCTTTTTTAATTTCGAAATTAAAATTTAACGTGCAAATTAAATAATAAAAAGACTAACATTCTAAATGAATATGTTTTCTTTTTCATGATAAAATTTGCTATCCTAAACATGCAAAATAAGAAAAAGCAAACCTAACCCTAATTTTCTTTTTTTTTTTTTTTTTATTTTCGAAATTAACAATTGCCTAATAATTAAACGTGCAATAAAAAAAAAACTAACAACCTAAGTCAATTGATTTTTTTTTGACATTTTTATTATTAAAAAAATGGAATTTCTATCATGAGCATGCAAACCCTAAAACTACATTTTTTGATTTTTTTTTAAAAGAAAATTAATTCAGATAACACCACAGCAAATCAAGCAAAATTGATATCCAAATTGACGAACCATATCTCGCGCATGAGATCGGGTTGGCCAATTTTCACATAAATCACGAATTGGGTCTCGGGCGGGAGATCGGATTGGCAATTTTTTAATAATTGCGAGTCGGATTTCGGGCGTGAAAATCGGACTGACAATCACTAAATTCAAGGCAATTTCATATCATGCAATTTCAATTTCACATAAAAAGGATAATTACACTAAAAAGAGAAAACAATGAAATAACAATGATAATAATAAAACATCAAAAGATAAATAAAGAAAAGAAAAGAAAAGAAAAACAAATTTACCTAAATTGAATTTTTGCTTTTTCTTTCTTTTTTTTTTTCTAAAAAAGAGAGGCCGGCCGGTCGGTGAGGAGGAGGGTCGCCGGTTAGGTTTCCGGCGAGGGGATTCTTGTGGGACGCCGGATCTGGTGGCTTCTGGACTCCGGGCGGCAGGGACCGGCGAAGGCGAGGCAACGCAGGCGTAGCACGGGGTCGCGGGTGGAGGCGGAGGCAGCGTCGGGGCAGCGCAGCAAGACCTCGGCCAGTGTCGCGGGTGCAAGAACTTGGCTCTGACGGCTGCGGGTCGCTCGCGGGGTAGATCGGTGACAGCGGCGATACGTCGGGGCGCCGAGGGTTTGCAGCCGGAGAGGTGGCAGCGAGGCGTCGAGTGGTGGCTCGGCGTCCGGATCCGGCGGGCTCTGTGGATCTAGTGGGCTCGCGGGTGCAGAGGCGGCGGGTCGCGGGCCAAGGGGCTTCGGCGTCGAGGCGGCGGGCGCTTCGCGGTGGCGGGGCTCGACATCGGGATCTGGCGCAGGCGACTCGCGGCGTGGCGGATGGCGTTGCGGCTTTGCGGCGGGGGGGCTTAGCGACTCGCGGCGTGGCGGAGGTGAGCGGGTGAGGCTCCGCGGCGGCGGGACTTCGTGGCTCGGCAAAGACCACCCCCCAGCGAGGAAGATGAATAGTCGCGTGGGGGGTTTTCCCTTTCTTTTTTACTTTTTTTTTAGCCAACTCACTTTTCACCTTTTTTCTTTTTGTCCTTTTTTTTTTTCCAGAAAGAGAGCCCCCCTCTACCCATCGTATGCTGACCCTTTTATACACAAAAAAAAATGTACTTTTGTGGTATATTTCATTGCCAATTTTGCTCGCGTAAAATTCCATTGAATATATCGTTTCACCCCGCGCAATATTTTTTTGCATATTTGATAAAAAAAATTCCCTTTTGCACAAAAATGCATCTCTCAATGTATATTACCTAAATCTATGAAAAATCTTAACAAAATATAACAAAAAATGAAATTTTCCTAAACTACATGCCACGTGACTTTTTTATTAGCAAAAATCAAAGCTCAAAATTTTAGGTGTCAACACCTGTGAAGGGTTGCCCCAGATTAGCCTGAGCCTATTGCTGCCATTGCACGTGTTGAGGTTGTTGGATCTCGCTTTCTAGTTGTTCTGATGCAGGTATCACAACGGACGAATCTTGGTCTCCCAAGGTTTGTAGCGATGCTTCTCTTACAGATTGGTCGACTGGAGTTGAGGTAAGGTCTTGCGGCTTTGTCATAGCTAATAGAAATTTGATTCCTTCGACAACTCCTTCTGCAGATGAGCTTCCTCACTTAGGTAATCAAAACTTCGATTCCTATGGCAACACTTCTCTAGAATTTGGAGTTCCTTGCGAGGTAATCAGAGTGGAAGCAAAAATTTAGTTCAGAACCACGGTTGGCTCTGATACCATGTCACAAAGGGAGATAAAGAAGAAGAAGGTCTTCTGGATTCATGAGGAGACAGAAGACGCAGAAGAGAATTATTTCTTCATTCAATTATGTAATCTCTATACAACATCATGTATTTAATTACAAAGAAAGAATCAATAAAAGGAAATTAGATATTCTCCTATCTTTCTAATCCTAAAATAAACTTATACAAATCTACTAAATCATATCTTCCAACAGTGAGGACCATGTCCTAGTACTGTGGTCTCTCATTTTATGAGGAAATCAAAGTCATTTCTCTAATCGAAACAAGTGAAAAATTCCGCTAGCTTCAGGCACACTCACGATCAAGCACGAAGACAAACCAAAACGACTATAGGACTCGCTAGGATCTCTCGATGAACTTGCAAGATTCATGTCTACACAACGCTTATAGTCTTGTCAACTCGACTCGTCTCGCAATCAAGCGTACATAAATTAAGAATACAACAAGTTCTGGGGATGTTCGTCTTCTTCTTCCTCGATCCCATCTAGTGTAGAACAGCATCAACCATTCCTTCCACGCTCCGTCACTTGCAAGACTCCAAAGGAATTAAAAAGAAACCTAACAAAGCTCCATCAATTTGGATATGAGCTTTCCTACATAAGGTTAAATATGGAAGTGTTTTAGTAATATGAATTAGGTTGGGTAAGGATTGGGTATAGGTCAAGTTAGGCATGGGTTAATAGATCTATATTGCGAATAAATTGATCATAAATTGATTAATGGGTCACTATGGGTTGGACCATTTATAAGCCAACTTAAAACTAGAACCATCTGTTTGACAGGTCTAGGAAAAGGAGATCACCAACTTCACATTAATGGCTCATCCAAATTCGGGTCACAAGCTGGGGGACCACAAGTATCATTGGCTTTTCTTTGGTTGTAGACCTCATAGTCTTGCTAAGACTTAAGTCACCATCTTCGTACCAGGTATCGGCATGTTGTGGAGGCAATGTCTTTTCTCCATGGCCAGACACTTTCACAATCAAATGCTATAAAATATCGCTTGAGATATTACTAGATATTAAAGATATTTTCTGATATTTCATCATTTCCTACGAAAGCTAGTTTACTTCTGAAGTTAATAAAACTTATTTTCTTATCAGATTTAATTAGTTCTTTTCTTGAACACATTATTACAGATTCAAGTAATATGGTTATCCTTGTCTTATTTTTTGTTCTAATCACAAATATCGTGAGTAGATCAAGATAGATAATTCTATTTCTGAATCCTTAGAGCTGGCTCCAACGAATCTAGACGGAAAAGTAAAAAAGGAAAAATGTATTTAGTGGCATGAGTAGTTGAACTTGCTAGACAATATCTGCTACAAATGTATTATTCCTTAGAGGCTTTTCTTATGCTTTGTTACAACATGTGGCAATTGATATGATCTCTTCATTCTATTTATTAGAAATAGACGCCTCATGTTTTCCGAAATCTACGGTTACTGTACTGTTTATCTTGATATTGTTGGAAATTTCCTATAATATGGGCTTACATTAATTAATTGATTTTCTATTTTAAATAATCGGGTTAATGGATATTCCAATATTTGTTGAACCCTACAGTGATCTGATTGAATTGGGTATTAGCATCTATTAATAACGGGCCTAGTTGAGCGGCAAAGTGTAGGTAATTGTGTTTAACTGAAGCCCGTAATGAGAAGTGCTCAGTTGACACGTTATTTATTAGGGTTCGCTAGGTTCCATCTCTAGCTTATAAAAGGATATGTTATACCTATCAGTTGCTTTAATCCCATTGAAAGCTGCTATACTGAAATAGGTCATAGAGAGGAAGATTTGGCATTCCGATAAATCACTGGTTATCATTTGATCTATTTTTCTCCAGTGAAGCAATGGCTCAAATAGGTACGCTTTAATTCCGCTGTATTTATTGATCTCAGTGTTTTACAATCATATTAGTGGATTTTCAGTATCAGAGCTAGTCATATATGATTGTAGAACCCAATTTTTTTTTTTTAATAAACAAAATTCGAAATTTTCCTTTTGAGCCGAATATGGGCGTTATTTTTTCATGTGGACTTTTTTGCTCGATTGATCTTGAAACCTTAGGGCTTTTGTTCTACATGTCGAGATCTTTCCAACCATATATAATTTGCATAATTTCGTTGAGAATTGAGAGAGAATTTTAAATTTGAAATTCTAGGGTTTATACGTAAAAAAGTTCTAGAATTTTAAGTTACATTCTAGTGTTACCTTCGTTTTTCTTTTCAATTCGACGGTAGCAATGGTTGGTTTGGAGATTATTGTAGCTGATGGTTTGTATTGTTCTTTTTTTTTTAAGCTTGATAAGCTTCCAGATCTCTCCTGTGTTGAGCTAAAGTTCCATGCTCAGGTTCATCCATGGTATGGTTGAGGGTTTCCAAAACCTCTTGCTCCTCAAGGATTTACTGAACCTTTCGGTGCCAAATATCATAATTGTCACCGTTCAGCTTCTCACCCTTATTGAGGTCAGCCACAATGGTCTTGGATGCCGATGCCATAATCAATTGCTATAACACATTTACATAATAGACACAGAATCAATACTAGCATATTTTTTAGAGTAACACACATATTTAATTTGCAGCAAAAACAAACTAAAATAATGATAATTCAACAAAAGACACAGAAACAAAAGTTCACTATGTTCCCAATCAACTTCTATGTACAATTGTTCAATTATCATTAATTAGTTTAATTTGCACAAATTTTGAGTTCTAGGTGAAAACTCTTTCGAATTCTACCAACCTACGAACTCCCACTAGGAAAAAATAATTATATGACCTCATGTAATGTCTACATTTTTCCATTAACACAAAACATAGCATGATGTAAAACAATATACAAATAACAATCATGCAGCAATTCCAGTCAAAACCACAATTCAACATGTAATGGATTTCCTACCATTGTTCGAATTTTCTAGCAACTTGAAAATTGCAAGTATATTAAACTATATACAAGGTATTATCGAACCAAGTTCTACACAGCATATATGACATCATTTGCACACAAACTAGTTACTGTATTTCCTAAACCACAAGAAAATACAAGCTACAAATGAATAAACTATGCATTAAACCCCAAAAAATACGCATACATAGGGTTCCCTACACATTTTCATACATTTATAAAATCCAAAAATGAAAAATAATTATACCACAGTGTAGAGGACATCCATACGAACCCAACGCCACCAACCACGCGCCTCCACGCACCGCTTGAGTGCGCGGCGCGTGTGGTGCACGCGCCAGCGAGCCAAAAGGGCTCCTGGTCGGTCTGACCGCTGATCGGTCCGACCGCTGACCGGTTCGACCGCTGACCGGTCAACGGTCAACGGGTCGGGTCAATGGTCAACGGGTCTTGGTCAATGGGTCAGGTCGGGTCTCGGGTCGGGTCGTCGCTAGTCGGGTCGGGTCAACGGGTCGGGTCGGGTCGTCGGCCGGCCAACAACCGTCGGCCGTGACGTCATCGATGACGTCATCCCAATGGTTACCGACCATTGGATGATGTCATCACGCGCCGGTTCGCCGACCGGCGCGTGACCGCACCCGCCGGTTCGCTGCCGGCGCATGTGGCGCACGCGCTGGCCAAGGCAGTGCTTCAGGCGCGTGGTGCCCACGCGCAGCGGCTTCTGGCCGCGCATGTGGGCGCGTGCGGCGTCTTCCGGCGGCGTTCGACCCACCATTGGACTCGTCTCGACGAGTACTTTCACCCTGTATATTCAAAAATTAATTTTGGCCAAAAAATTATTTCGAAAAATGGCCAAAACCGTACGAGTGTACGCGATGCCGAGTCCGTTCTTCACTTCGGTTCGATTTTGAGTTTGCTGTCGCGACCTAAATTTTCAATGGGTGAGGAATCACCTAAAACTAGGTTAATGGATTACTAAGTCCGAAGACTTGGCGCGGACTCTCCCAAGCCCTACCAATCGCGACTTGATACTAAGAAAAAAAACATTAAGACATGCAATTATATTTCAAATTGGAGCCGCCACTAACCAATTATGGCTGATTAGAAACCCAAGTAAAGTATGGGAGAATACTTTACCTTTTACGAACCAGAGATTTAATGGATTCGGGGACATGGTTACGCTAGATTAATCTAACGCCCTTTCGGTACCTTAAGAAAAACATTTTTGCAGGCAGTCTTGATTAATTTTAACCTAAGATACTAACATGCAAATGGTGGTCATGCGGGTGCACAATCAATTAAATAACATTCAATAAATCAAGATGCTAAGGAATTATAAACCACAACTTTATTAAAGTCCACTCTCTAGGAAAACATTTAAAAAAATGCTAATTAAAATGCATGCCCTAAACATGATTCCTAAATGACATGACACCTAACTTTTATTATTATGCAATCTTAATCTAAAATTAATATGCATGAATTTTACTTTAATGATATGTGAAATGCAATTTATATGGCCTAATTTGAACTATATGTATGCAATCTGATTTATGCAATCCTAAATGTGCATATACTACATGACATGAGATGCATGATATAACAATTTTATATGCATGTTCTTTTTGTGATTTTTTTAATGATTCTCTTTTTTATGTAGGCAACCTACACTAAATAAAGATGATATGAAATGGGATTAATTATGAACTAATTTATTAATCAAACAGATGAATGACTTTTGTGTTTTCTCATTTTTATTTTTTATTTTTTTTTTTAAATGACCGAATAATTTTTATTAGAAAAAAAAACAACGTAATGATGCAATGCTAACAAATTTTTAACTTTTCACTATTTTTTTTTTTTTTTTTTTTTTGACCGAATAATTTTTTTTATATATCTTTATTTTATATTTAAAAAGACTACATGATGGAAAACAAAACATTAAACTATGACCCACTAATGCAACATGTAACGTGCACCTTATGAAATCTATATAACATTTTTTTTATTCTTTTTTTTTAGTTTATTAAAGGAAAATTAACCTAATCCTACATGAATCTAAAAAGATAAAATGTGTTGCTTAAAATGTAAAATGCATATGGGCCTAAATATCTAAGTTCTAAGTATAATGCATGATATGTGATAAAAAAAATAACCATAATGCACCAAAGTACGTATCATACTTAAAAAAAAACATCAATATAACTTGATAACATATGGGCATTACTAATGCAAAGTAATTCACGAAATTTGCCATAAAAAGTCAAAAATGATCAAAAATCTAACCCGACGTCTCGCGGCTCAAAATTTTGATTATCATGACTTAATATGACCAATTTCCTAATCAGATACTAATAATAATATAACAAATCAAGTCAATTCAGCAGCTAAAAATATAATTAACGGCTTATTTTAACCTAAAAAAATCTACCTAGCTTGGAAAATTATCTCCAAGATAGAGCCATTCCAAGCTTACCTTTTAAAAACTCACGCCTTTTTTGAGGGGGTGGCACCAGCACACCGGTTCGGGCAACAAATGGACCTGCAGCAGAAACAAAGGAGGCAGCAAATGGTTGAGCTCGGGGCGGCGTGGACCGGCGATGGACGTCGAAGCTCCGGTGAGGGGGCGGACCAGCTGCTGGGCGGCGACCGGCGGCAAGGCTAAGTCACGAGCTGTCGGGGTTGCTATGGCATCGGGCGGCGCCGGAGGCGTGTGTCGCGGGGGCGTCACTCGGGTCTTCGTGGCGGTGGAGATTGGCGGGGGGATTCACCGGAAGGCTGAGCAGGGGCGACTCCGGCGGGGCGCGATTGCTGCTGCGGCAGCAGAGAATCGAGGACTCGGACGCGTTGGACACGAGGCGCAGCAGCAGTGATGGAGCGGTGCGGAGGTGCAAGTGGTGGAGGCGTTCGAGCGGCAGACGGAGGCTCCAAGTGGACGTCGCGATGGAGGTCGCAGTCCACGGCGTGGACCGACGCGGAGCGGAGGCGGCGCGAGTCGCGATTCGAGTGTTGCCGGCGGAGGTGGAGCTGGCGCGGGCGCAGGCGAGCGGGGGCGTCGAGCTTGGCTCCGGTGTTGTGGCGACGGCCGGCGAGCGGAGGCAAAGTTGAGGCGTTGCTGGTGCAGGTGGGCGGCTTCGCGCGGCGAAGGAGGAATCCACAAGGAAGAAGATGAACACAGTGTATTCACCTTTTCCCTTTTTAACTTTTCCCTTCGACACTCTCTCTCACTTGTCTCTCTCACTCTCTGAAGAAGCTTTTGCTGCTACTTCCTTTCTCACGTACTCTCTCTCTCCTTTCCATTTACCTTTTAATTTTTGACTCCCAATGAAGGAAAGACAAAAATTGGCTTTCACTTTTTGCTCTTTTGACGGAAAGAAAGCCCCCTCAATTCCGAAGCGTGCCTTCTTTTTATAGAGGAAATACTCGGGATTGTTGAAGATCGAGCGATATTCGCTCAACCATCCAACAATAAAAGGCTCCAAAATCAGGTGACCGTTTAATTTTCGAATTCAAAATTTTGTTTTAAAATTTCCCTCTAATCAAAGATTATCCCTATTTCTAATTCCTAAAAGGTGTTAAAAAATAAAAAAAAAAACTGAAATTTTTTTTTTTATTTGAATTTTGAAATGAAAAGATTTTCAAAAAACCAAATTTAACTTATTATTTTTTAAATATTAGGTGTCAACAGCTTGCCCCTCTTTGAAGGGAGGCTTCAAAGATATATGACACCTAGGTTTCCTTGAAAAAGCATATGCAAATGTTAATGACACCTAAATTTAAATCATGCAAGATGAAATATGCATATGCAAAGAAGAACACACACCTATCATACCTGTTTGGGGATTTAGGTGTGAAATGATTCCGATGAGACCTGTCAATCATCTAGAACTCCCTTTTGATAATTGAAAGGCTCAAAGTCTTCAGGGATCTGGAATTCTCATCAGATTCTAAGCACCTGGAAATTGCATCAAGTACTTGAAATTTCAAAAAATCTGATTCTTATATCAGACATTTGAAAACATTTACTAAACATCTGGAAATCACATCAGATGTTTGAAAAGACAAACACTTGGAAATCGCATCAAGCATTTAAAGGTTCAAATATCTGGAATTCACACCAGACATTTGAAAATATTTTATAAATAGATACTTGGAATTCTCATCAAGTACAAAGATGACTAGATAAACTCAGGGTTTCAAAGACAATTTTTGGTCTTTGAGGAAAAATTCAATAAAAGTCCATGCATGATGGCTTTATCAAACTTTTCATAGAAAAATTATCACTAGGACAATTTTCAGTTATAGTGTGAATCTCTTGAACATGCTAAATGAGACACTTTTGGTGTGAAAAGGCTTTTCACTCGCTCTCATTTAAGAAGGGTTATTTGTCCCGACCATTGATGCGGGAATATATCACTCAATCTCATCATCATCTTGTCGACAAGAGTTCGAATTTTCTTGCAAGCAGTACGACCTTACCAATTTGAGAGGTCTTTGTCAAGGACTGTAATGTAGGCTTGGTCAATGGCTTAACAAAGGGACTCTTTGAGTCAAAGCAATTGAACGAATGATTCTGTAATCATCTCCGGGTTTACAAGTCAAGAACCCTGCAAAATGATAAAGAAATAATCTTGCTCGCACTTCTTCGAGCAATGCTTAAAACATGTGAATTCCTATGTTAATTCAAGTGCCCTAATCTGAAGAGACTTTGTAAGGGACGTAACATAGGCTGGGTTCATGGGTTGAGAAACGAAAGGATCGTTAGGCTCAAAGATGTGTATATGGGTCAAAGTTGGTGATCATCTTGACATTGCCACAAGTTTTCTTCGCCACGGATTGTCTTCTTGACAGATTCTTTATTGGCTCAAAAGTTTATCACCTGATGCCAATGATTATTCAAATGGAGATCTTTTCTCAACATTTTTTTTTCAAAGTCATTTTCTTTGATGATGGACATTGGTCAAGCACACTGCTTTTTTATGCCTCCAATTCATCAGTCATTTCTCTTTTTTTTTCACGGGCATTGGCCTTGCTTTTACCAGGCACACTGCTTTTTCATGCCCCTTAGTTCTATTTTGATTTCAGTTCTTGCACACAATGCAAGTGTCAAGTATACTTTAAGGGTCTTCATCTGTCTCTTGTCTTGCCCCGGTGTGGGGGATGATCACCAACTGGGTTTAAAAGAAATGAAATAGCAGGCTCAAGTGGGCTATTCAAAGGATATAAGTGTGTAGGATAGTGAAAGAAATGCTCTTCGTCATCCTAAAGCACTTAAATTAGCACATGAATTCAATGTAATAGCATGACTTGAAGATTGATGCAAGTGAGAGCAATAAAATTTCAATTCATTTTCCTCACTTCATGATGTCATTTTTATCTTCTAATTGCCCCGATGTGGGGTGGTTCTTGACAGGGGTAATTTGAAAAGAACATCCATAAGTGTATTGGCTCAAAATGGTTAAGCAATGGAACGCCTGTAGTGTTTGGGATAGAGAAATGAACTGCCTCTCATCATTTCAGCTGTCGTACTTTTCGCAAGAAAATTCTTCACCTTGAAATACAAAATGTTTCCATACTCACCTCACAATATATAGGCAGGGGACGGTGTATGGGATTAGGCTTGCCTTTCACACCTCATTTAGCATGCTCAAGTAACTCAACATCTTTTACTGAATTATCCATTTTGATAAATTTCAAGTGGAATTGACGAATTGCACAATATCATGTGAAAGCATTCTATAATAATAAAGAGGACATGCTGATAAAGTCAAAACTATTATGTGTCCATGTCTTGCCCTTCCTTTGTAAAGAAGCTCTTAGAGATTCCTTACAAAAATAAAACACCGTCGTTCACATCCATTCTTTGCCCCTGCAAAAATAAAATATGCAACATTATACACTAAAGATTTGACCAACTTTGAGCGAGGAAAAGGTTTTTACAAGCCCTTTTATTCATGGATAGTATTTCTTTACAGCATCAAAATTTACAGGATTTGTGAATTCCCGCCCATCCATTTCTGCCAAAATTAAAGCACCTCCAAGAAGTACTTTCTTCACGATGTATGGCCCACTGTAATTCGGAGTGAATTTGCCACGAGGATCAAAGTTAATTGGTAGCATCTTGCGTAGCACCAAATCATGGACCTTAAAATGCCTTGGGCGAACCTTCCGATTAAAGGACTTGGCCACCCGCTGTTGATAACATTGACCATGACATACGGCCTTCAATCGTTTTTCTTCAATCAAATTGAGTTGGTCATACCTCTGTTGTGCCCATTCAGCTTACGTAGCTTAGACTCGAGACAATACTCTTAGAGAAGGGATTTCTACTTCAAGCGGCAAGGCGCTTCCATGCCGTACACCGAGAAAAGGAGTTGCCCCGGTAGAAGTGCGGCGAAGTCCTATACGCCATCGAGCGTAAGGAAGCCTCTCATGCCGCCACGATAATTATCAGCTGTTTTTGCCAAAATCTTCTTGATGTTCTTATTCGCTGCTTCAATTGCACCATTCATCGAGGGCGATAGGGCGATGAATTCAAATGACAAATTTTGAACTCCTTGAACAAATCATTAACAAGCTTGTTGTTTAGGTTTGTCCCATTATCTGTGATGATGGCTTCAGGTACGCCATAACGAGCAATAATATCTCGTCGCACAAACCTCACGACATTCTTTGCGGTAACAACTGCATAGGATGCTGCCTCTATCCATTTTGTGAAATAATCAATAGCGACCAAGATGAAACGATGGCCATTCGAGGCTTTCGGATTAATTGGACCGATTACATCGATGCCCCACATTGAAAAAGGCCATGACTCGACAGTTGATGCAGCTCATTTGGAGGAACATTTATTTTGTCTCCATAAATCGACAACGGTGACAACTTCGACATGTTGAATGCAATCCGTCCCAAGGTCAGCCAAAAGTATCCTAGTCTCATAATCTTCCTTGCTAACATGTGGCCGCTCATGTGAGGACCACACACCCCTTCATGTATTTCTTCCATCAACTGAGTGGCTTCCTTAGCATTGACACATCTAAGTAGGATGGTGTCGAAAGACCGTTTGTATAATGTATCACCACTAATAAAGAATTTGGAGGCAAGTTTCATGAGATGCTTTCGGTCAGTTGGATTGCTACCTTCTGGGAACTCTCGCTTTTGAATATAGGTCATGATGTCATGGTACCATGGTTTTCCATCCGGTTCCTCTATCACCACCATGCAATAAGCTGGCATCGGCAAAACCTCTATTTTCAGAGGCTCGACCTCTAACCCATCAGTGACCTGCAGCATAGAAGACAACGTCGCAAGTGCGTCTGCAAATTGATTGTGAGACCTTGACAAGTATTCAAACGAAACTTCCTCGAACTTTTTTATCAGATCTTCTAAATACTTGTGGTATGGGAGCAATTTGGCCTCCTTGGTCTTCCATTCACCTACGGTCTGCATTATGATTAATGTGGAATCCCCGAATACTTTTAACTTGGCCACACCTATCTCAATTGCAGCCTGAAGCCCGAGGATGCAAGCTTCATACTCAGCCACGTTATTAGTGCATGGGAACACCAATTTTGCAGCCACTGGATGGTGCTGTCCATCTGGAGATATCAGAACTGCCCCAGTACCAGAACCAGACAAGTTTACAGCTCCATCAAAGAACATCTTCCACGAGTCTTCATTTATACTCAAGACGCGGTCATCAAGGAAACTGTCATTGTCATTAGAGACTCCTGAATTCTCGGCCAATAGGTCAGCGATCACTCGACCCTTAACCGACTTTTGTGGCATGAATTGTACATCAAATTCTGAAATTAAAATTTGCCATTTGGCCAACTTACCCACCAAAGCTGGTCGCTCAAGTAAGTACTTGATGGGGTTGCTCTCAGTCACGAGGAATGTCTGGTAATGTAGTGTGTATTGTCGCAATCTATGCAATACCCATACCAAAGCCACACAGGTCTTTTCTACATCAGGATACTTCAGCTCTGATACAGTGAACTTCTTGCTTAAGTAATAAATGGCTCGTTCTTTTCGTCACGGGATTTTCTTGAGCTAACATTGCACCTAGTGACTCACTATGAATAGTGAGGTAGAGAATTAAAGGATGACCCGGCGATGGTGGGACAAGCATCGGTGGATTCATTAAGTAACTCTTCAACTTGTCGAACGCTTCTCGACATTCATCATCCCAATTGACTCGTGCATTCTTCTTTAGGAGCTTGAAGAATGGCTTGGCGGTTTCAGAAAGTTGGGAAATGAATCGAGCAATGTAATTCAACCTCCCAAAAGGCTCCGGACTTCTTTCACCGTTGACGGAGGTCGTAGCTCACAAATGGCTTTAGCTTTGGTGGGTCAATTTCAATTCCTTTCTTTTGCTCACAATGAATCCGAGCAATTTACCGGATGTTGCTCCAAACACGCACTTAGCGGGATTTAGTCGAAGCTTGAACTCACGGAGTCGATCAAATAGCTTCTTCAAGGTTTCAGTGTGGCTTTTTCCAGGTCGAGTCTTTGCAATCATATCATCAACATAGACCTCAATCTCTTGATGCATCATGTCATGAAACAATGCTATCATGGCTCGCCGGTAAGTTGCCCCTGCATTTTTAGTCCGAATGGCATAACCTTATAATGAAAGGTTCCCCACGGGGTGATAAATGCAGTCTTCTCCTTGTCTTCCTCCTTCATCCTTATCGATTGTACCCGGAAAAACCATCCATAAATGAGAATAGTTCAAAACCAGCGGTACTATCCACAAGGACATCTATGTGCGGCAATGGAAAATCATCTTTTGACTGGCCTTGTTCGGATCCCGATAATCAACACATACTCGAACCCGACCGTCTTTCTTCATTTGCGGTACAATGTTGGCCACCCATTCGGGTACCTTTGTGAGACTTCAATGAATACCACCTTCAAGAGTTTCATCACTTCCTCCTCTATCTTCTTTGAGAGTTCGGGCTTGGTTCTCCGTAGCCTCTGCTTCTTAGGTGGCACGTCCAAATTAGTAGGTAGACAATGCTCCACAATTGATGGGTCTAAACCGGGCATATCAGCATATGTCCATGCAAAGATATCATGATATTCCTTCAAAGAATCGAGTTAGGCGCTCGGCCTCATCTTTGGGAAGATTCGCCCCAATTTTCACTTCTTTGGCTTCTTCAGTGTCACTTAAATTAATAGTGACGGTCTGCTCGGACGTGGGAACCTTAGCCTTTTCATGTTGTTCCCAGCTACGTTGCACTTCACTGGAGTCCTCTTCGGGATCATCATTATTAGCACTTGTCGTATTAAATTGGACCATTCTCACGTCCTTGCAAGTCACAATATTGTTCCTGAAACAAGAAGTAGATGAATCAGAAAGACAAACAGGGTAGCCTAGATTTTTTGAAAATTTTTTGGCAAAAATCACTTTTTAAAACATTTTAACATGAGGAAGCATGATGAAGCCCAGGCCTCAGAATTCTCCTTGGATTTTTCTTTTCTTTTATCGGCTGGATATCATCACCGGGCTAGTTTGGTGTACTTCATCATGCCCTCAAAACATGAAAACTTTCATGTATTTTATTGGATGAAAAACAAATTACATTATTGGAATGATTGAAATCCTAGGAATGGAAATGCAAATGCGGAAAGCAATAAAAACTCCTGCGCAGAGGAGTGTGCAAATAAGTAAAATTCTCCTACTCTCGAACTTCGTCGATGACCATCACGAAATTCTCTTCAAACAATTCGGCCATTCCTTCGAGTGCGTCGTCTTTTCCAGCAGATCGAGTGGTGTCTGCAACCGGCTGGTCTACCACTATCCATTCGGCAGGACTTACATCGATGTCAACAACTGGAGGCTTGGAGTACTGGACACAGGTATTGATTGCACCTTCTTCCTCATGCATCATCCTTGCAGGCCCAGGGAATGTGGACCTAATGTGGGGTCTAATGACGCCAGTTCGTCCTTGTCCTGTCCTCTTCCTCTTCCTCTACAGGATCGTCCACCTCTCACGATAGCCCAACCCAAGTAGTGTATGAATTCCGCCCGGCCTCAATTGGTTGGCGAGTGCCCTGACCATGTCGGCCTAAACCATTACCCGGAACAAAGCCACTCCCGACCATGATCTTGCCTACCATGATCGCCGACTTGGATAACTTTGGGGTGGGTAGGGTAGTACCTTGAGAGACATGAATGGTTGAAACCAATTCAAATGCTTGAAAACTGGATTCTTCTTTACAATCCGGTTCAATGTAAGGGATAGCCGTCTCGTGATAAATCTTGAACTCATCCTCTCCTTGAACCGTAATAAGCTTCCCTTCATCACAAACTTCACCTTTCGGTGAAGACTTGAAGAAACCGCTCCGCTCGCATGAAGCCATGGACGACCTAACAAAAAGTTGAAGGTTGTAGGTATGTCCAAGACCCGAAAAACTACATTAAATAACACGGCCCTATCTCGCAAGTCTAAATCAACTTCCCCAACTGCTTCTTTCTTGGTTCCGTCAAATGCTCGAACAGAACTTTTAGCTACATGAATTTTCCCTAAATCATACCCAAGACGCTTTAGAGTCGCGAGGGGGCATATGTTTAAAGCCGATCCATTATCGATGAGGACACTGGATACCAAGGTATTTCGACACTTGGCCGAGATATAAAGGGCTTTGCCATGTCCCTTCCTTCATCCGGGATTTCATCATCGAGAAAGTGATCTCGGTCGTTTATCAAAGTGACCCCCACGAATTCCCCCAACTTCTCAGGCTCAATGGACTCTGGGACATGTACTTCATTAAGGACTTTCATCAAAGCCTTTTGATGTTTCTCCGATGTCAAAAGCAACTCTAATATGGAGACTTGTGCCGGCAGTTTTCGAAGTTGGTCCACTACACTATACTCACTTGCCTTAATCACAGCTAAAAATTCTTTAGCCTCTTCATCGCCGCCGGCTTGACGGGTTGTGAGTTGGCCCGAGCGTAAGTGCCCCGATCGAGTGACCACATCTATCTCCGGATCATAACACCATGGGACCGCCTTATCATTCGTGTATGCATAGGGTTGCATAACATCAAGAATCAATTCTTCATCATCTGATGGCGGCACGTCATTGATGATTAACCCTTCTTCATCCGAAGCATCCTCCAACGGTGGCATGTCAAGAACTAAGGGATCGCTAGCTCCAATGTTCAAGCCGGTAAATTCATTTTCAAAATCAGAGAGCTCCTCCTCCAGATCAATAATGATTGGAGTGATAGTTGAAACTGTGTCGGCAGGATCTACGCAAACAATCATCCCCATCTTGGACATTACCTTAACTCTCTGCACTTTCTGAGACATGGTAGGTCCTTCTACATTTGAGTAGTATCCAACTCGAACTAAACCATTATAAACATCGTCCAGATGTACCCTCAAGCTCTTCTTTCGACCAGCATCAAAACTGAAAATGGCATTCACAGTTTCCGGATGGTCAGGGAGTGGATTATTCTGGATGTTTGGCTGCGTTTCACGGAATGAGACCACTTTAGCATCCAACAGATTTTGGATTTTGTGTCGCAGCGTATAGCAATCATCAACAGAATGCCCTACCTCCCCCATATGGTAAGCGCATGTCTTAGAAGGATCATAGTTGGGGAAGCGCTCGGGATTAGGTCGCTTAGGCTCCTTAGCGAGTAATCCTTTCTTCTGAAGGGTCGGCAAGATCTTGGACAATGTCTTAGGAAGAGGCGTAAATTGACGCTTGGAAGAGTTCCTCTGCTGGCCAAAGAAAGGACGTGCTCCCCCCTGTTGAGTGTTCGAGACAAGGCGAGGGGGTTGAACATAGGCTGTATTGACTTCTGCTACGGGCTCTTTGTTCTTCTTGGCCGAAAATTTCTTATATGAGCTGGTTTGATCAGACGCCCATCCATCACGCAGGGCTATTTCAATTCGTTCGCCAACAGGGACTAGCTGATTGAACGACTCGGCAGTCGATCCTAACATCCGATTTCGATATTTGGGTGGGAGTGTCTTCATGAACAAATCCATCAGCTCCTTTTCAGTCGGCTCGGGAGTAATTTGAGCAGCTACAGTCCTCCATCTCGTGACATACGCCTTGAAAGATTATGTCTTCCTCTTCTCAGTGCGAAGTAAATCCTCTCGAGATGGAGTGACATCAATATTATACTTGTCTTTGCTTGAAGAAGGCATCAGTCAAATCCTCCCAAGTCTCAAGGAGATTAATCTTCTTCATAATATACCACCGGAGTGCCGGTCTGTCGGGCTTGCTTGAAATTGCTGAATCATCGGGGTATGTTATCAACATATGGGGTCATCCTAACCACATAAGTCTCGCAAATGGATCTTTGGGCAAGAAGTGCCATTATACTTTTCAAAGTCGGCATTTTGAACTTCTTTGGTATCTTGATCTTTGCATAATGGGACAGATCAGTTGGGTCTTGGCTAAATGCACCCCTTTTTGCTTGAGTTTCTCCTCGATTTTCGCCAAGCGTTTTTCTTGCTCGGTCTTTCGGTATAGCCATTTGTATCACTTGTATCTCTTCATCAACAATGATTTGAGGCGTGTCAGTACTTTTCTCCCTGAAGACATCATTAGAGCTTGATGGGCCACTTGTGGATACATTCTTGCCTTTATCTTTCGGATCAGCCATAGAAGCATGTTGTGGTAACACCACTTCGACTTGTGGAGCTGATGGGACAGTATTTGCTTGGAGAGAATCTATTTGTTTAGAGAGCTGCTCAAGGACATTCAGGACTTGCTTCATTTCTGTTTCAAGGGCAACGACACGAGCTTGTTCGGCACCATGCATTTGTTCGGCGTCATCAGCCATTGTTACTCTGGAACGAGTGCGGATTGGTGATCTTGGGTGAGCCGTGTTGTTACCTGTCAATGTAAAATAATATAGTAAGCATCATAACAAATGAGATTGGTCCATGACAACGGTCGATCGTTTATTTTATTAAGTGAAATCAAATTCCAAAGACATCAACTTAAAACATTAAAATAACTTTCTAGAAATTAAATTCCTAAAACATCAATCTAAGAAATTGAAATAACATTCTAAAGCCAGAATTAAACTCCTAAATCTAGCGACTCTTTTCTATATACAATTGGGAGATCACAGTCTTTCGAAGCTTCTTGTTCTGTCGAACCAACTCGGAAATACGAGCTTCCTTCTTTTCCAACGTTTCTTCAAGATTTTCAATTTGTGCTTTACGAGTGGGCTTCATGGTCATTTCAGGTATCACGGGAAGTAGAACTTGAGGGATCTCGTGATGGTGGATATAATAATCCGAGGCATGAAAAATCTTCTCATTCCCTTTCAATCTTCTAGGCACCATTATCTTTTCTGGATGGCATTCCTTCCATGCATTTTCAAGGCGTTCGATCTCATCGAGGTACTTGTGATCCTTGCGCTCAAAGCGAGCTTGAAACAAGTCCATTTGGAGAGGAGGCGGGATATCTTGGAGCACTCGATACTGGCGGGCCACTCTATGAGGATAGTAAGATGTTGCACCAGTGATTCCCATAAGTGGAATTGGATTATCTGTCTTGTGAGAAAAACGAGCCACACTAACATGGAACCATTTAGCATACCATAGGAAGCCCTTGAGATCTGGATCTTTTAGAAAAATTACCCAATCGGAAAATGACCTTCCGGTATACTTTTTCTCTAAGATTGAAAATCTCTTTATCGGGTGATTAGAATCATCAATTTCACCTCGACGCATGAAACGACCAAACTCCTTCATGTGAGAAAGAAACCAAATTTGTAAAAGTTCAGGAGAGGCATTCATGATTTTTCCTCCATTTTGTTTAAAACAGTTGAGGGACAAAAATGTCTCGGCCAAAATCATGTTTATAAAGTTCATACCGGCGCATGCTTGTCTAACCACCCATGCAATTGAAGGATTAATGGCATTTTGTCGATGAGGAAAGATTATAAATCCAAAAAATGCTAAGATGAATATCCTACCTTTTTGGCGCATTGAAGATTGATTTAAAAAATGATCGGCCAAAAAGGAGAATGGGCATGCATTACAGTTAGCTTTCAAAACTTTCTTAACCTCATCGGCTTTAATTCTTAGAAATTGAGATAAAATCGATGTGGGCTCCATACCAAGAGGTGGCCTAACTAGTTTAGTCTCAAGAGGCATTCCTATGATAATGCTATACTCTTCCAAAGTGTCGGAGTTAGCTCATTCTTACCAAAAATAAAGGTAGCCGTCTCGGGACACCAAAAGCGTGAGATAGCTTGCAAAACACCACTATGGACTCCAATATCCAAAAGGGGGATAAGCCGTCCCAATATTGACTCCACATAGTCTTGGCCTTCCTTACTTAATTTATTCCACCACCCTTTGAGCTCGATCTTAGGAGTTGGAACGAATTGAACATCGGATCTCCCCATTGTATATAGATTAAGGCTTACGATCAACCTAGTGTCATGGACCAAAAGAAAGTGCAATAAAGTAAATAGATTGCATAGTATAAGATAAGAATACTTACTTCACAAAGAAAAATAGCAACCACATAGACAGGCGCATGAGATGTGAGGCTTAACACCTAAACTACAAGGCTTAGCAAGTTAGAACTAAAAGGATGGACCGACTTGTCGCAGTCTCGCGTACAAATGTCGGGTCCTCTTAGCTCTGGTTCAGTCAAAAGAAAATCCCATGGTCACGCAGTTTCGTGAGCAAGGATAAACGTTTTGACAACAAGAAAAATTTTCGGGGTTGAGAAAGGCAACCTCTACATCGCGGTCTCGCGTTCGAGGTTGGTTCATTTCTCAACACCATCCTAGAATCCTTAAATGCGGTCCAGGTCCGACGGCAGGTTGTGTGTGCAATGTGTAGTGCTAAAGTAATTTGAAAATCATGCACAACAATTTATAATACAAACAACACTTCAATGATAAGGAAAAATAAATCATTCATCTTTACACCCTCCTGCAAGACAAGGATTAGCAAAGACTACTCCCCTTATACCTCCCGTCTGCAAGAACATTTAACACCTTAGGAATATTAGTGACATACCTGGTGTCCTTGCTGCCAAACAAAAATATATATTTTTTTTAAAAAAAGAAACAGGCCTATGTCCACTATGAGTTTTAACCCTAAGTCCCCAGCGGAGTCGCCAAGCTGTCGCGACCTAAATTTTCAATGGGTGAGGAATCACCTAAAACTAGGTTAATGGATTACTAAGTCCGAAGACTTGGCGCGGACTCTCCCAAGCCCTACCAATCGCGACTTGATACTAAGAAAAAAAAAACATTAAGACATGCAATTATATTTCAAATTGGAGCCGCCACTAACCAATTATGGCTGATTAGAAACCCAGGTAAAGTATGGGAGAATACTTTACCTTTTACGAACCAGAGATTTAATGGATTCGGGGACATGGTTACGCTAGATTAATCTAACGCCCTTTCGGTACCTTAAGAAAAACATTTTTGCAGGCAGTCTTGATTAATTTTAACCTAAGATACTAACATGCAAATGGTGGTCATGCGGGTGCACAATCAATTAAATAACATTCAATAAATCAAGATGCTAAGGAATTATAAACCACAACTTTATTAAAGTCCACTCTCTAGGAAAACATTTAAAAAATGCTAATTAAAATGCATGCCCTAAACATGATTCCTAAATGACATGACACCTAACTTTTATTATTATGCAATCTTAATCTAAAATTAATATGCATGAATTTTACTTTAATGATATGTGAAATGCAATTTATATGGCCTAATTTGAACTATATGTATGCAATCTGATTTATGCAATCCTAAATGTGCATATACTACATGACATGAGATGCATGATATAACAATTTTATATGCATGTTCTTTTTGTGATTTTTTTTAATGATTCTCTTTTTATGTAGGCAACCTACACTAAATAAAGATGATATGAAATGGGATTAATTATGAACTAATTTATTAATCAAACAGATGAATGACTTTTGTGTTTTCTCATTTTTATTTTTTATTTTTTTTAAATGACCGAATAATTTTTATTAAAAAAAACAACGTAATGATGCAATGCTAACTTTTTGTTTTTTTTTTTTTTTTTTTGTTTTTTTTATATATCTTTATTTTATATTTAAAAAGACTACATGATGGAAAACAAAACATTAAACTATGACCCACTAATGCAACATGTAACGTGCACCTTATGAAATCTATATAACATTTTTTATTCTTTTTTTTAGTTTATTAAAGGAAAATTAACCTAATCCTACATGAATCTAAAAAGATAAAATGTGTTGCTTAAAAATGTAAAATGCATATGGGCCTAAATATCTAAGTTCTAAGTATAATGCATGATATGTGATAAAAAAATAACCATAATGCACCAAAGTACGTATCATAAAAAAAAAACATCAATATAACTTGATAACATATGGGCATTACTAATGCAAAGTAATTCACGAAATTTGCCATAAAAAGTCAAAAATGATCAAAAATCTAACCCGACGTCTCGCGGCTCAAAATTTTGATTATCATGACTTAATATGACCAATTTCCTAATCAGATACTAATAATAATATAACAAATCAAGTCAATTCAGCAGCTAAAAATATAATTAACGGCTTATTTTAACCTAAAAAAAAATCTACCTAGCTTGGAAAATTATCTCCAAGATAGAGCCATTCCAAGCTTACCTTTTAAAAACTCACGCCTTTCTTGAAGGGGTGGCACCAGCACACTGGTTCGGGCAACAAATGGACCTGCAGCAGAAACTAAGGAGGCAGCAAATAGTGGAGCTCGAGGCGGCGGGGACCGGCGATGGACGTCGAAGCTCCGGTGAGGGGGCGGACCACTGGTTAGCTGTGCGCAAGCTGCTAAGTCACGAGCTGCTGGTTGCTATGGCATCGGGCACAGACCTGGAGGCGTGGAGGCAGCGTCACTCGGGTCTTCGTGGCGGTGGAGATTGGCGGGGGGGGATTCACCAGGCTGAGCAGGGGCGACTCCGGAGGGGCGCGAAGCTGCTGCGTCGGCGCGGGACTCGGACGCGACGACGGCTTCAGGCGGAGGTGCAAGTGGTGGAGGCGTTCGAGCGGCACTGCAAGTGGAAGCGAGCAGGTCGCTGCTCACGACGTCCAGCGGAGCGGAGGCGGCGCGAGTCGTCGAGTGTTGCCGGCGGAGGTGGAGCTAGCGCGGTGGCGCGGCGGGGGCGTCGAAGCTCCGGTGTTGTGGCGACTTCCGGCGAGCGGAGGCAAAGTTGAGGCGTTGCTGGTGCAGTGGGCGGCTTCGCGAAGGAGGAATCCACAAGGAAGAAGATGAACAGTGTATTCACCTTTTCCCCTTTTTTAACTTTTCCCTTCTGACACTCTCTCTCACTTGTCTCTCTCACTCTCTGCAGAAGCTTTTGCTGCTACTTCCTTTCTCACGTACCTCTCTCTCTCCTTTCCATTTACCTTTTAATTTTTGACTCCCAATGAAGGAAAGACAAAAATTGGCTTTCACTTTTGCTCTTTTGACGGAAAGAAAGCCCCCTCTTTTTTACGAAGTGTGCCTTCTTTTATAGAGGAAAGACTCGGGATTGTTGAAGATCGAGCGATATTCGCTCAACCATCCAACAATAAAAGGCTCCAAAATCAGGCGATCGTTTAATTTTCGAATTCAAAATTTTGTTTTAAAATTTCCCTCTAATCAAAGATTATCCCCTATTTCTAATTCCTAAAATAAAAAATAAACTGAAATTTTTTATTTGAATTTTGAAATAAAGATTTTTGAAACCAAATTAAAAAAATATTAGGTGTCAACACTCATATTGTAATTCCGACAATTAGACATCCAAACAGTGTAGAAAACAATCTCTTGATCTCAATATCAAATGGTAGATGAGAAAACTCAATGAAAAACAAGGCAGAAATCACAACTTGGCTCTGATATCAATGAAGGAATTCTTGTCGGTGGAAGACGACTTACCTGATTCCGATGCACAAACAACAAATAGCCCCGGATCGAACGTTGAATTGCGATTCAATCACGAACAACACTTCCTCACGTTAGTCTGTATGCAATCACAAGGAAAACATCCGATTTCCACAGCGTAAATGCCGATCGTTCTTGCAAAATTGAAGATGGAACGCCTTCTTCCTTGATGATGGAAATTGAGAGAGATTTTGGTGCAAATGATCTGACAACTACTCCCAACGGTTGTGTTCGGGAGATTTTATATGTCTCCCTTCGTACCCCTCCATTGGTGACTTTCCATCGTAACGCATCAAGTCGCACCCCATCATGGACGTACCAGCTGAATGGTTGTTTTTCTTTAAGTGCATCTTCTAGTAATGTTGAGATTTATGCAAGTACTTGGCATGCTAGATTAGGTCGCATTGGGTTGCAGAGAATGCAAAGATTAGCTAGAGAAGGCCTTTTAGGGTCACTCACTAATGTTGATCTACCCATATGTGAACATTGTCTAGCGGGAAAAGCAACTAAAAAACCATTCGGTAAATGGACTAGAGCTGAATTTCCATTGCAACTCATACATTCTGACATTTGTGGTCCTTTGAATGTGAGGGCGAGGCATGGAGCCTCATATTTCATTACTTTCATAGATGACTTCACACGTTTCGGTTATGTTTTTCTGATCTCCCATAAGTCCGAAGCATTAGAATGCTTTAGACGATATATAACGATGATAGAGAATCAGTTGAATAAAACAATAAAGGCATTGAGAACCGATCGCGGACGTGAGTATCTATCGGAGCAATTCAAGGCTCTTTGTGATGAAAAGGGAATTGTACGACAATTGACTATTCCTAATACTCCACAACAAAATGGGGGTAGCTGAGAGAAGGAATAGAACCCTATTGGAAATGGTTAGGTCTATGATGAAGCAAGCAAATTTACCTATCTCCTTTTGGGGAGATGCATTATTGACTGCTGCCTATGTACTTAATCGAGTGCCCTCAAAAGCGGTCACTTCCACTCCTTATGAATTATGGACTGGTAGAAAACCAGACTTAAGTAGTCTACGTCCATGGGGATATGCAGCTTATGTTCATGAATCTTCCCATAAATATGGCAAATTAGGCCATAGAGGGAAGAAATGTATCTTTATAAGATATTCTGAACACTCCAAAGGGTATGTGTTCATAGGTGAACAAGCTAATGAGAGTGTGACCGAAAAGGAGTCACGAGATGTCACGTTCTTGGAGAACGATTTTCCTAGTAGAGGTGAGATTGATAAGGATTTCCAATTATATGAGATGGAAGATCCTAATAATACACCCACTAATGTCATGGAGGGAAATGAAGATTTACCTCAACATGAAAGACCTAGTGGGAGTGTTGCATCGTCTGACGAATTGAATTCAAGAGAAATTCAGTTGCGTAAAAGTAATCGTAAAAGTATTCCTCGTTGTCATTTTGAGATTGAAGGGGAAGCATTTATGATTGCTCATAAAGATGATGCCGAGCCTAAGACTGTTCAAGAGGCTCTCATCCTCCTCGATAAGGAAGAATGGAGAAAAGTTTTGGAAGACGAGATGGAGTCAATGAGGACAAATCATGTCTGGGACTTGGTTGATCTACCACCCAATCGTAAGGCCATTGGAAACAAATGGGTCTTTAAGATTAAGTAAAGGGCGGATGGATCCATTGAAAAGTATAAGGCTCGTCTTTGGCGAAAGGTTATACTCAACAAGAGGGTATAGACTATGAGGAAACCTTTTCACCAGTTGTAAGGTTTGCCTCAATATGCCTTATTCTAGCCATCGTTGCACATTTGGACCTTGAATTATATCAAATGGATGTAAAGATGGCATTTCTCAATGGAGAACTAGATGATGAAATTTATATGAAACAACCAATAGGTTTCATAGCTCAAGGTCAAGAGCATAAAGTTTGCAAACTTCATCACTCAATATATGGCCTTAAGCAATCATCTAGACAGTAGTACATTCGTTTTCATTGAGCCATAACAACTTTTGGTTTTACGATGATCGAAGAAGATCACTGTGTATATGTCAAGCGGTCTAAAGATAAATTTGTGATTTTATCACTTTATGTGGACGATATTCTATTGGCTGGAAATGACAAGGTTATGGTAATCATCATAAAAGAATGGTTGTCCTCCAATTTTGAAATGAATGACATGGGAGAAGCTGCTTATATATTAGGAGTTAAGATCGAAAGAGATCGATCAAGGAAACTCCTTACTTTATCACAAGAATCTTATATTATGAAGATTCTTGATCGTTTCAATATGCAGCACTGTAATCCCATTGATACCCCTGTCATGCAAGGTGAATGCCTAAGTACTGAGATGTGTCATAAGACTCCAAAAGAAATTAAAATAATGGAAAATGTTCCTTACGCTAGTGCAATCAGAAGTTTGATGTATGCTATGATGTGTACTCGACCCGACATATGTTATGCCGTGGGATTGGTGAGCCAATATCAATCAAATCCCGGTCAAGCACACTGGAAAGCAGTGAAGAGGATCCTAAGATACTTGAAGGGCACCATGGACTATCGACTTTGTTACCAAGGGAATGATTTACGCTTATTAGTTTATTCAGATGCCGATTGGGGTGGAGACCTGGATGAACATAAATCGACTTCTGGATATGCGTTCTTGCTCAATGGAGGTGCAATTTCTTGGAATAGCAAGAAACAGACATGCACAGCTTTGTCAACTATGGAGGCTGAATTTATTGTCTGTTCTGCCGCAGTGCAAGAAGCAGTATGGCTAAAACGTTTCTTTGAAAATTTAGCCATTGTCACTGAGGTTCCAAGACCGATGACAGTTTATTGCGATAGTCAAGCTGCCATTTCCTATGTGAAAGATCCCAAGTATCATGGAAGGACGAAGCACATTGACATGAAGAATAACTTCATTAGAGATATTATAGCGCAGAAAGAAATGATTCTACAATACATTTCAACCAATAGAATGGTTTATGATCCATTTACAAAGGCTATTCCTAGAGACATATTCTTGACCCACAGGATGTCACTAGGTTTGCGTAGAATGTGATATGTGTTATTGTAGAGAATCATTGTTTCATGTATTTATGGACATATGTATTGTACTTGTTTGTTTATTAATGACTTGATGTTTTATCAAAAAGTACAAATCTATTATGAGACTAGCACAAGCACACATATATTATTGGAAAGTATGTCAGCAGGTAATGATTGGCTCACTCACACGAGCAATTGCCTCAAGTGCTATAGTTAGCACGTTGAGATGAGACGTTGTGTACAAATAAATACTGAAGAGCAAGTCTGGTACATAAAATATGTCGCCTTGATTGGAGTCAAGATGAGGTCTGTGATTTGTTTATAATAAGACCGAATATGATAGTCCCACAATCATGTATGCCTATAAGATGCCAGATGCGAGTAATTAATTGGGCGCTATAGAAAGCGAGCTAATATAGCACTCGAGTTAAACATGAGTACGTGAGAAGCACGTGACTATGTTTAGGCTAAGATCCGTATAGTGGATATATTTAAGAAATGACATACGCTCTTATAAAAAGAGAAATCCACTACAGCATGTAATTCATACTACATGTGCATTGTTCGACCGACAAGAGAAGGTGAGTAAAATTATCCCTATTTACTCATTGTGTGAGTCCTTGAGGTAATTTATGATTTACTTCAATTTGTGCCCTATGTTACTTCTGACTATGTTCTCGAAGTGAAAGATCAATGTTGCTACTTTAGCATATTACGGGCGGTCATGAATAGATATGGCCTATGGGACGTGTCTAGGAAAGCAGTTGTTCTGAAATTGAGAGAGACATGAGTGCGAAGGAAGACTATTGTTGTATTACATCTATCACATGTATTTACTGGTCGACCAATTATATCGCCTTATGTAGTTGCAGATATAATTGTAAATACATGGTGTTTTGAGGATAATCAAGTATAGCCTTTAAGGGATATGTATACTTGAATTGATGTAACAAAATATGTCTGGAGCACTGTGAGACATCAATTGTTTATTTTTTCTTTTCGGGTTGTAGCCATTATGTCATCTCTAATAGGTGCATAATTTGAGCTCCCAAGTGCAAGTGTATTCACTGGTCGCACGGCTTACTTGCCAATATGAATTGTTATGTAAAGTTGATGAATGTTGAATGCCTTGCCTTATATTCTTGATAGAGCGCTATTGGGCCCATCATGTCCGAGTGGGAGATGTTGTTCTTTCAGCTGGTACGTCTATGATGGGGTGCGTCTTGATGCGTTATGATGGAAAGTCACCAATGGAGGGGTACGAAGGGAGACGTATAAAATCTCCTGAACACAACCGTTGGGAGTAGTTGTCAGATCATTTGCACCAAAATCTCTCTCAATTTCCATCATCAAGGAAGAAGGCATTCCATCTTCAATTTTGCAAGAACGATCGGCATTTACGCTGTGGAAATCGGATGTTTTCCTTGTGATTGCATCCAAACTAACGTGAGGAAGTGTTGTTCGTGATTGAATCGCAATTCAACGTTCGATCCGGGGCTATTTGTTGTTTGTGAATCGGAATCAGGTAAGTCGTCTTCCGCCGACAAGAATTCCTTCGGTTTGTTTCCCTTTTGGATGAGTGATTAGGGTTTTGGCCGATTTTGCTGACTTGATTTCTGGGGTTTTGATGCGATTCGTGTTAGTAGATTAGTCCATACGCATTACGTATACTTCGGTCCTCTCTCCTCTGTTCCTCCGTCATTCGTTTTTGCTTGTTGTCTGAACAGAATTTGTCGAGTGTCTGCTCTGTGAGAACTTTTTCATCATGGACCACTATGAATACCATATTAATTTTCCAAGATTTCAGTAAAGCTGAGAGGCTCCATTCAATATGGAGAGTTCGTATAATACAAGAAACAGATACCAGCCACTAATAAAGAACCAACTGATCAAGGTATTTGACTAGCATACTCGTTAATCTAAAAGATACATAAACTATCCCAGAAACTTTATCCTGCATTCGTATCCTCCTTTATTTTGCTGGGATAATAAGCAGATCCATATGCACACTGTGGTCAAACTATCAAATTACAGTAATGTTCTTGAAGAATATCTCCGTAACAGTGGCATTTATAAAAATCCCCAACATCAAATTCATGCTTAGTAAGAAACTGTTGCACATGAATTTTAGCTCTTTCCAATATATACACAGACCAGTTGGTGCAATTATATGATTTTTGCTGACAAAAAAAAAAAAAAAAAAAAACTATCACTTAGTTAAAAGATGATCAATTCTCAGCTTTGTAGGCTAGTAAAGCATCATGCAAAAACAGAATATGACTTTTTCTATGTAAGCAGCCCACTTCTTTTTGCGAACTGCACCCACCACTGAATATTCAGACCAGAAAACTAGATGGAGTAGAAAATTATATATAATTTTGGTCTGAAGAGGCGTTGACGATTTGTTCGGTTCTTGCTCTGTAGTGTCAGGCTAGATTCAGATTTTGTAACCTATATGGGCAGCAAGTTTGAAATTTGAAAATTTGAGATTGGAGCTTCGAATGTTAGGACTGGAGGTAGTCGAAATTATGCTTTTAAGCCGCGGGAGTTGTTCGTAGTTACTTGGATATTAGATGATGGGTAGAATTGTTTCTTGATTGAAGGAAACTGTTGTGGAAAGCGGGCTATGTGGTGTTGTTGACATATTGTATTGGGATATGGATGTAGATATTTTCAGTAGCAAGATTGTTGACACCTAATTTAGGATCAAATTTTTTATAAGAGATAATAAATAAAATAAAGCATTTGGGTTTGTGGAGGGAGATTTCAAAAAAAAAAAAAAAAAAACGAATTTTGAATAATGAAGCATTTTTATTGTTGAACACATATCTTCATTTCAAAATTTTAAAAAATGAAATTAATGAGGGAATTAATGGGATTTGTCTAGCGATATGGAAAGAACGGATACTCACTCGAATATTGGGCGTGAATCTGGACATGTTCGCGGCAATATAAATGAATTGCGAAAGAAGGTGAGGGATTTACGGCAACAAATCGGGGCTAAGATTTCGGCAATCTCCACGATCAAAGGAGCACAGATTCCGACTTTCCAATATTAAATGGAAGTTTTGTACTATAAAAGGGACACGTCAAGTCGTACCCAAGGGGGAGCGAATTCAAAAAATTGAGAGAGCAAAAAAAAATTTCTGTTGTTTAGGGGGCTCCTTATTTTCACTTGCGTAGGGGGGCTTCTCTTGATTTTTCATGGAAGAGAAGAAATAGAAAAGTGTAGGGGAGCTTTTGCTTGGTGGGTTTTCCGAAATCAAAAAAAAAAGAAAGAGAAGAAGAAAGGAAACCCTCGCAGCTTCTCCTTTCTCTTCTGACAAGGTGCAGAGGAAAAGAAGTCAACAAAAGTAGAAGAGACGTGCTGCCAGCTGAGGTGAAAAGAAAGAAAAAGGGGAAGAAGAAACACTATTCTTCTTCCTCACTAGTCCCCCACCATTTGCACCGGTATTTCTGCAGCAACCGTCCGCGCCATCATCCCCGCCTCGCCTGCAGCACCGGAGCCCAAGCCGCCCGTCCGCAAGACTACCGCGACGCCGCAACCTCGACTCGCGAAGCTGCCGCCTCACCACGCGGCGTCTCTAGCCCCGCTCCACCTCCCAAGCGACGCCCGAGCCACCGGTTCTCCTCGCCTCTACAATTCCGCGCCCCGCGCCACTGCTGCATTCCGTCCGGCGAGCCTCGACACCCGAACCTCGCCGGAGCTCCCACGGGTAGCCCTGTTCCGAACGGCAACCCCTACACCGGACACCACACGCTGCCCTTTGATTTTACCCCTTAGGTAGTTTGTTTTTTTTACTTTTACTTTTCATTTTTGGAGTTTAGTTTATTTCATTATTTGTTTTATCTCCTAGGTTAATTTTTCTGTTTATTTCAATTGATAGCATGTTTAGTTTAATTATTTAAATGTTGGGTGTTAATATTTGCAATTTCTATATGCATTATCTGAAGATTTTACCTCAAATTACTATAGTTATTAATTTGATCCGAGAGACATCGGGTCATTTTTTTTTTAATTATACTAATTTTGAGTTTGTTTTGGTAGAATTTCATTTGTTAAATCACAATAATTATTTAATTTGGTCCGTAAGACTTCGGACTAAATTTTTAATTATTTTGTTTTCCTTGTTGTGATTGTAGAGTTAAAATAATTATTAATTTAATCCGTGAGACAACGGATTATCTTTTTAATTATTTTAACTCTTATCTTAGCTTTTATGTAAAAATAATTACTTGTCTTCTTTCGAGAAAATGAAAATTAAAAAAACATTATAAAAAGGGAATAGTGAAAAATTAAAAAAAATTTGCATGAGCATGTGAGTCATATAGGTTTATTAAATTAAGACACGTAGGTTTAAATTAACCTTTAGGATTTTTTTAGAACTTCACCCTTAGATAGTTGTTTTTAGTCGGGATTAGATTTAAACATTTTTTTTATTTAGGAAAAGTTTGCATGATATATAAAAAAGTAAAAATAAAAATAAAAAATAATAGGTGCATATTAACTAGTTTGCATAATAGGCACATTTAATTAGAGTTTGCATATTAATAAATTAGGATTGCATCATATTATCATGTTTTAGTAATCCCATCGTGTAATTTTTAATTGCATCTAATTAACATTTTTTTAAAAGAAAAACACAAAAATCATTTACTTGGTTAATTAATAAATTAGTTCATAATTAATCTCATTTCATATCATCATTGTTTAGTGTAGGTTGCATACATTAAAAAAAAAAAGAATCGTTAAAAAATCACAAAAAGAATATGCATATAGAATTGTTATGTCATGCATCTCATGTCATGTAGTATGCACATTTAGGATTGTATAAATTAGATTGCATACATATAGTGATAGTTTAAATTATGCCATATAAATTGCATTTCATATATCATTAAAGTAAAATTCATGCATATTAATTTTAGATTAAGATTGCATAATAATATAGTTAGGTGCCATGTCATTTAGAAATCATGTTTAGGACATGCATTTTTATTAGCATTTTTTAAAATGTTTTCTTAGAGAGTGGACTTTAATAAAGTTGTGGTTTATAATTTCTTAGCATTTCAGTTTATTGAATGTTATTTCATTGATTGTGTACCTGCATGACCACCATTTGCATGTTAGTAACTTAGGTTAAAATTAATCAAGACTGCCTGCAAAAAAATGTTTTTTTAAAAAAGGTACCGAAAGGGTGTTAGATTAATCTAGCGTAACCATGTCCCCAAATCCATTAAATCTCTGGTTCGTAAAAGGTAAAGTATTCTCCCATACTTTACCTGGGTTTCTAATCAGCCCTAATTGGTTAGTGGCGGCTCCAATTTGAAATATAATTGCATCTTTTAATGGGTCATTTTCTTAGTATCAAGTCGCGATTGGTAGGGCTTGGGAGAGTCCGCGCCAAGTTTTCGGACTTAGTAATCCATTAACCTAGTTTTAGGTGATTCACCTCACCCATCGAAAAAAATCAGGTCGCGACAAAGATTTTGTCTTGGACTTGTCTTTGAGTATATGGTTGGTGATCGTGATTGTGATGATGATTGAGAACTCTTCCTTGATGCTCTATTTCTCCCCGTCGTGATGCGGTTGTCCGTCTCGTTTTTCGATGTATACACAGAGGAGGGTCCGTAAGATGAATTGTGGACTCGTGAAATTTGTATTTTTATTATTATTCAAGATAGGATTTTGGAGCTATTTCAAGATGGTAATTTTAGATCCTTGGTGATGATCTGCTCTGCCTGTGATGACAGAGCAGGGCCATGATCCGTTCACTCCAATTGTCTTGTCTTTTATCGGAGTCTCCAGTGTTAAGCTGCTTTTGGTCTATTTTAGATAGCACGGCAGGGTTATTGTAGATATTGCAGCAGCTACGGTTGACATATTGTTGCAATTGACCATTACATATGGAGGCTAAATGATGCTTTCTTTCATAACATATTGCAATTCTTGCTGCAGAATCAGCATTCATTTTTCTATTTGCTGTTTTGTCTTGGTCTCTTGCCTATATGTACTTGGGACTTGACGTGAGTGCTTAAGATTTGTTGGTGGGGCTTTTATTTATTAATTTAAACATGAGGACCTATTGACTAAAGGTGACATAATGGCAGGTTGTTTTCCTGTTTGAAGTAAATGGTTACAGTGTGTCCTTCATTCTATTTTAGTTGAGGTCGAGATTGATGAACGTACGTAGCTTGGGTGCCATTTTTTTTTTCTTGTAAAATTGAAGTTCCTGCCTGGGTGCTTTTGTTTGGTATTTGGTGCACGAGTAATGCAAACTAAATATGAAACATGCTGACATCATGGGTTCTTTTTATTTTTGTCATGGGATGGCTTGGCCCTTCTGTTCGACTTTTGAGTTATAATGGAGTAGGGAAACTTGGCAACTCGGTGGAATATATTTGATAGAAAAAGATGATTGACGGTTGTGTTGTTTAGTAGCCAGTTGATCATTCTGCACTGCCGACATAACTCTGTTCTGGGAACTATTTCCAGTTAAAAGGATTGGCTAGCTGAATTTCAACGTGGATGGTAATATTCGCATAAGTTGGTGATTCTCTTGGTCTTTGTGGTGATTTTCCAGCTAGTCTTAGAAATAAGGAGAATAACTATTTCATGCTGAAAATTATTGCCCACTGACTGCAACATAGAAATCTATTCATTCAAAAAAGAAAAGAAAAAAAAAAAACTTGGCTAACTGGATGATACACTATTTATGATATAGCTCTTGGAATTTTTTTTTTTTTTTTTTTTAGTGAACCTCATTGGAACCTCTATTATGCTATTACATAGTGGTTCCTTCTCTACAAACTAATTCGAAATTAATGATGGAAGTTGAAATTCAGCATTTGATTGATCAGAGAATTTGATCGATATCCCAAGCTTTCATGGTTTACTATTTTGCTTGAGTATCTTGTTAAACAAATGCACACAATATCGTTGGTGTACCAGTGGCAGTCTTGAACAGGGGAACAAGTTCTTCGGATTATTTTCGGCAAGAAAGCATAGGTTTTACCATTAATAATAATAATAATAATAATAATAATAATAATAATAATAATAATAATAATAATAAATTATTATTATTATTATTATTATTATTATTATTATTATTGTATTATTGTTATTATTTATTTATTTATTTATTTTTTGGATGTACTTGCGATATGTATGTGGTGGCAGTCGCCAGAAATCGCAATTGATGTGATCATATTTCTTGATGTGGGTGTTCCTCTGAGTAATGCTGTGTGATGTGAATAGTTGTTCTTGTCAATGTTGAATGGCGTTGATATGTGGTTGGAGATCCTCCGTTAATTGAAAGATATCTTGATGGAGCAATGCCTGGTCAGCGATGATATTGCGATGAAGTTGTGAATAATTTTCACAGATACAACCTTCAGAAAAATCTGCTATGTTGGAAAATGACAATCACTAGGGGCAGGCACGATGAGACTAAGGGGCATTAATCTTGACCAATACACATGAATTTTTCATGTAATAACAGGAATAACACTAAAAGATTTCGATGTTCACCACGAAAAGTCCGCGCGCTTGTAAAGAAATTTTGACATAGTCGTGTGCTATACAAGACCCTATCTCATCCTTGCATGCGAAACGTATGATCGTTGATAATTACATTAGCTTCGAAACACCTCATGATGCTTGTCGTATTAAGTGGCTTCTCCACTTGTCTACTCAGTGCACATCTCTCCCATCAAAGGTTCATTTCAAACGAGAAAACTGTGGTGTATGCACGTAGGTATGATTTTGATTTCATGTGATAATGCGCAAAATCCCTCTAGCCAAATCGCTTCGTTTAATGGTGTTGTTAAGTGGAGAAACTACAAATTTGTCATGTCCGAATGAATTAAATTTCTATTTATTTTGAAGAAAATGAATGATTTAAAAAATATTTACTTATAAATGATCGTTCATATCATTGACAAAAATAATTGAATGAAAAATATTTTCATCCTTCATAAAGTTATTTACACATAAATTATTATTGATCAACGCATCAGGACATGTATTGGCCAAAAGTTGCTCATATCTGTAATTGATGAGCGACCTGTTTCTATTGTAATAAAAGATTCCCCTTTTATGTGGAAAGTGGCCATATCAATAATTATAATTTTACATATGGACAATTCCTCAATATTTTATTCATTTGCAATAAAAATCTTCTTTATGTAGCTGTAAAAGATATAAACATTTTTGGAAAGAGATACTATTTCACTAATCGAGTCATAGGTATCCAACATATTCATATCTAATGATTTTTCACAAAGTGATGACAAAAGATCTAACTTGTACAAATTTTTCCAGATATTAGATCATTTCTTATGGACTCGTTGAGAATGATTCTAATATAATTCATGGCTTATTAGAAGTAGAAGGTGCTCCTCATGGACAGAAAAAGATTATAGTCAATATGATAATGGTCGACTGACATTGCTTCTTTGACACAAACCAAAAAATATCTTATATGCAATGTAAAATGGATCTTGTTCTACCGTTGATAAAAGATTTCTATATGAAAAATACAGGCCTCAGACGCACATCTAAAATGCTCCTAGGTGCTATGTTTATCTTCCTCGCTTAGGGACGAGGACTGTGAGGGCTTTTACCTTCGTAGAAAGTGGGGTTAACCCACAATGTATGGTCTACCATGAATAGCCTCCTGGCAATCACGGGGTTTCGATTTAGACTCGACCGATTGTGACCAGGAATCTCACGGAAAACCAACATGGGAGCAGGATTTTTTTGGAGTTGTAGCTAGTGGGTGCACTAGAAACCTTTTTCTCGAGGTCATTTTCATTTGCGTGAATGAACTTTTGAGGGAGCAAGGACTTTTTGGAGTTGTAGCTAATGGGTGCACTGGAAACCTCGCCTGAAGGACATTTTCATTTGCGTTAATGATCTTCAATTGCGATAGCGCACTTTTATGGTGTATGGTGGTCGTTGTTGAGTTGATTTCTACAGAGGAAAGCATGGACCGATAAAGTGAGGCGTGGCGCTCCACAAGCGACTCCATCAATTAAGTAAATATATGAAATGAAATCTTAATTATTCATGCAAAGCAGACGCTCATTTAGAGTTTTCATGGCTCATCGAAGTGTCTTTGAGAAGTTGCTGCATAGTCTTTAGACTATATGGATCAAGATCATCAGAACTACTGTGTGTTCAGATTTACATGATCAACGGTTCAAATAAACTTGACTTTCGTGATCTCAAGATGATGCGATATATTTGTGCTGCGCCCGTAGAGAAGGAAATTGGTGTCTATTTGTTAGCGAGGATGTGAAGGAATCAAGTAGACAGGTATATTACTCTCAAATTCCAGTATGCATGTGGGAGCTCCAATTTTTGCTAGGAAACGAATTATCACATGGGCAAATTCTTAAATTCTTACCATGATTGTGTTTCACATAAGCCCATTCCACCGTAGACGTTAATCATGTGGGCCTCACAAGTGAGTCCACATGATTGTGGCTTTGATTGTTTCGGGTCTATGGCCCTTGCCTTCGGAAGAGCTTTCTCTTATACTTCATTTATTTCATGGAAAATATTTTTTGACATTTATAAGTCAATAAAAAAATTTATTTTCCTAGTCAACGGAAAATCAATACTTAAAATATGATTAGGTATCAGCGTTTCACCTGAAACTCAACACTTGAACATGGAAATCTCAATGTTTGTTCGCTAATCCTTGGCATCGCAACCATGTCTTCGTCACCTGGGCGTAGGTCCATCGAAGTCAAGCCCGTGACCCCTATGCTGGTGCCCAAATTCTCAATGCCAGTGTCCAAGTCCATCAAGGTCAAGCTTGGGACCCTAATGCCTTGACCTAGGCCTCTAGTTTTGGCGCTGGAGTCCATAAAGGCTAGGCCCGAAGCCTCAGTGTCCATGCCCGATGCCCTTGCACTTGGGCCTAGGTCCACAAAAGCTGAGTGTGGGAACCCGATACTCAAGCTTAGATCCCTATTACCTGAGCTCGAGTCCATAAAGGCCAAGTTGAGGACCTTGGTGCTATTAACACTTAAATTTTGCCATTTTTATTAGAAGGTAATTGCAAAAATAATTAGGGATTAATCTCTAAACAAAAGGTTTTAAAACAAAAGAAGTAAATAAGTAAAGTAAACCTTTCCTAAATTTTAATCCTAACTGTTACTGCTTTTACAAGATGTCATTAATTTTCAGGTTTTTTTTTTTTTTGGTCAGTCATTAATTTTCAGGTTGAGTCTATCATTTTCTGTGGAAGAAAGCAAAATCCGAAATTAATTACAAGAGACGAATGAAATTCTTGAAGGGCTTTTAGCACAACCTTGGTCGTAATTCGTATTCCACCAAAGGAAAACAGAACCTTATCCTGAAGTTCTTGGTACAATGATTGAAACATGGGAGGACCACGAGTTGGTTTCAGGTTCATCACACTATCGAAATAGATTTTTTTCAAGAACATTATCAACGTCACATTAGAACATGACACTACAAAGTTGATTGTCCGTCAATAAATATGAAATTGCATGGATTACCTTTTTTTTTTTTTTTTTTCTTTTTGTGGTTGAAGATGTAACTATTATAGAACATATGAAGTACAACCGCTTAGGGGCATCCCTGACATTACAAAAATAATTAAAAAAGATGGAGGTAAGAAGTCTCCACATAGTAACCAATGCAACATTTGACAGGGCAGGTTTGATTGCATGGATTACCCGACAAAACCTAGTTTAGCCAATATCTTTTGTATTTTTAAAAGTAAAACCTACATGTCGGTCTATTAAAAAATAAATTAATGAGAAAGCTTTAGCAAATAAAACAAAATAATTAATGAAAGAAAAAGAAACAGATCTCAAATGTTCTTCTTCGTCGTTGCCAGTGCTGTTTTACCTTTTTGCACGACCTATCTCACAGATTCTCCCTATCTTACTGATTGAAACTCCTCTCTCTCTCTCAAACTCAAACTGTATTGATGAAACCAAGCCCACAACCACAGACCATGGATTACCCAGAGTTTTGGGGAAACAATATAGGTCGCAACCTCCGTGGTTGTGGGTCCTTGCTCTCTGTGGCTTTGCAATCGAATAAAAAAAGGCGCCAATCCCACCACCATGATCATGCAGGTTGCTGGCCTTGAGTAACTAGAGTTTTTGGGGCGCGCGAGGCAAGCGAACCCAAATCTTTAGGTCACGACCTCCATGGCGGGAAGTCCCAACCTCGATGCAGAGAGATTGATAGAGAGGCATAAGACGAGTAATTGAAATAATTGAAAATTATTTTTCTCATTTCTTCCATTTTGTATTTCTAAAAAAATGAGTAAATGGGAGTGTTTTCATTATTAATAGAGAACTGTATTTAATGTCGTTGTTGATGATGAAGACATTTTCCATTAATGCATTTTCGCAAGGAAGACAATTAGTGGAATATTTTGTGGTCTTTTATTTTCCATGAAATAGTTGGAACGTATTAGTATACAGAGTGAGTGGTTATACTATATTGTCAAGTCTTGAGTATGATCCACTTGATTGAATCTCAACTTCTAATACATTACCTCACTTAGTATATCGATTTTGCGGATCCATCTTGGTATACCTAGCATTACTTAAAAACTTTATAGGATTATGCAAAAGTAAATTATGAATGCCTACAAAATGCGTATACCATATAATAGGTTAGACCCTAAATACACGTTGAATATGCATCACTCATTTAAAAACTTAGTTACAACCAACCACATCGCTTAATATATCACTTATGCAGGCCAGTCTTGGGACCTAGTTATGCCTTAAGGCTACGTTTGGTCGTTCGGATTTTTAATCAGGATAGAACTGGATATGATATGATATGAAATTATGGGATTTTTTTTTATATCCTGTCCATTGTTTAGTGAATTGCAATAGTAAAGTCGGATATATTCACATCATATTATATACATTTTTTTTTTATATAAATGGCATATTATTATAAATAAACCTAAATATTCATAAACGGAGATGGTGAAAATATCTCGTAACACTATTCCTTAATTTATTTTTATTTTATTTTTCCTCTTTTTATATTATTTTCTTTATTATTTCTTTTTTCCCCTTTCATCTTTCTTTAATAAAATTTTATCAAATAGTAAACGTACTAACATACCTAAAATATATAATAAATATAAATATTTAATTTATAGATTGAATGTTTGTTATGAGATAGAATTAAAGTTAAATATATAAATTAAAATAAGATTAATTAAAAATAAATTTCTATTTTTTTATTTTTAATTTCTTAAATTAGAATTCAAATATTATATATTGAAATATAATTTCAAGTTTGTTAATTTAATAAGTTTGTTATTCGAGAAAAATAATTTTTCTCTTATGAACATTATAAACCCTATTCATCTTTATCCCACCTCCCCCATAAGATAATTTTATGTTGCATATATCCCCTTTATATCCGACTTTATCCTGTCTTGAGTGAGCACCAAACATAGGATAGGATAAATCATATCCTATTCTGAATTTTATCACGACTGCCAAACGCAGCCTAACTTCTTATATAAGGGAGACATCCTGGCTTGAGCTTAACAACTTGCTCCTCATGGAAGAACTCGCATCTTCTTCTTCCTCCTCCTTACTTTTGCCTTTTCATCGTAAAGCCTCACCCACTCTCCAGCAATTCGTCCACTTGATCCTCCAAACCCGAACTGAGGAGTGGATTTACTTCATCTTTTGGCGGCCCTCAAGAGACAAACACGGCTGTCTCGTCCTCACTTGGGCCGACGGCCATTTCCAAGGAACTACAAGAGACCCATTCGCATCCAAACACACCACCAAAAGGGTGCTCGAAGAAACCCAATGTCTGGATGACAAGTTTGGTCACAGTAGCGACATCGGTGACCCTGAATGGTACTACATATTCTCGGTTACGAGGTCATATTCATCCGAACACGGCCTTCTGGGGAAAGCATTTCGCTCAGGAGGTCACGTCTGGTTGAGTGGTGTAGACCGCCATGAGCTGGAGATGTATGAGTGTGATGAGAGGGTCAAAGAAGCAAGAATGTATGGAATCAAGAGCATAGCGTGCATATCAATCCCTAATGGTTCTGGGGTTCTTGAATTGGGCTCCTCAGAGATCATTAAAGAAGATTGGAGCTTAGTTCATTTGACCAAGTGCCTCTTCCCTTCTCGTTTCTGGAACCCTCCTGTCGATCCTCGTGGAGAGAACCAATCCAACGAAGAATCGGCACTTGTCGATGCCAGCAAGCGTCCATTTTCTAAACCTGTCGGCACGGCATATCATAACATATCTAAGAAGAGCTATTGGAAGAAAATAGTCGACGACGACGATAAAGAATCTTCATTGTCGCCGTCGCTGTCAGGTCCCTTGAGCCACGTGGAGGCAGAGCGGCAGCGAAGGGATAAGATGAACCAGCGGTTCTATGCTCTCCGTTCCGTCGTCCCCAACGTGTCAGGGATGGACAAGGCGTCTCTCCTTGCTGATGCCGTCGACTACATCAAGGAACTCCGGTCCCGGATCGACGCATTAGAGTCCAAGCTCGTCAAGTCCGAGCCATCGTCTCCGAAGCGCCTCAAGAGGGATAGGGCTGTCGCTGACGTGAGTGAGACAACGTCGCTTATGAGCAACAACAGCTCGACAATGGCGTCAACGACGTTGGCTGTCCCGAGGCTGAGTGAGATGGCGGTGGAGGTGAAGGTGGTGGGGCCGGAGGCGGTGGTCCTGGTGCGGAGCCCCGATGTGGGGCATCCGTGCGGGAGGTTGATGGACGTGCTCGAGGAATTGGGGTTGGCGGTCCAACACGTGAGCACTTCGTGTGTGAAGGGGATGATGCTTCAGGATGTGGTGATTAGGACTCCGTTTGACTGCTTGGTCAGCGACCATTCCATGAGAGATGCCATTCGGAATAAGCTATGCAAATTGTAAATTTTATGTCTCCATTGTATTAAGGCAAGTACTGATGTTTAGTAGTGTGAACATTTTTCCCTTATTTTTTGATAGAGTAAAATTATGGGGAAAATTATACAAAAAGTCATAAACCTATTACACTTTTACTAATTTAGACTTAAATCTTTCAATTTGCCAATTCAATCATAAACATTTTCACTTCTTGTTAATTGAATCCATCCAGCCACTTAACTGAATTGTCAAAAGTGTAATAAGTTTAGGACTTTTGGACAATTTTCCCTAAAATTCTGTTTCGATGTTTGTACAGTGAACAAAAGATAAATACAATAGAAGTGCTCAAGCCTATATGCATATTTGCTCAAACTTATATGCATATTGTCAATCTGTTTGAAAATTTTTCCTGATTTAACAAATGGGTCATGTGTCTTTTTAAAGAAGAACTGTGTTTTTCTCTATCCATATTTGAGAGAGACTTTCTTGAACCAAGCCTTGAGACCATAGATTACAAGTATAGACATTATTCACAAATAAATCCAACTAAAAATAGATAAGAGTGATATACATGTTTGGACCTTCACAATCAAATGACCAACTGGAAAAAAAGTTTCTTCCCATTCAAGTATGGAGAAAGACATAGCCGTATCTAGAAAATGCCATGAAGTTGCTCAAATAGCTCTAATTTCTCATTGGCAACGATGAGAGAGAGAGAGAGAGAGAGAGAGAGAGAGAGTCTACCATATACATAACTGCTTCAGAATTAGAGAGAGAGAGAGAGAGAGAGAGAGAGAGAGAGAGAGAGAGAAACATTTTCAAATGTGATAACTGCTTCATGAATTATTGAGAGAGAGAGAGAGAGAGAGAGATTTTCAAGAAACATTTTCAAATGTGATATTCGTTTCAAATTCAGCGATGAAAAGCATAGTCTACCATATGCATAACTGCTTCATGAATTATCTTGAGAGAGAGAGAGAGAGGAGTTCATGATAAAGAAACATTTTCAAACGTGATATTCATTTCAAATTCAACGATGAAAAGCATAGTCTACCATATGCATAACTGCTTCATGAATTATCTTGTGTGAGTATCATTACCCTTTGTGATATTGTTTTATTTTTTTTCCCTGTACTTATTGGAAGAAGTAGTTATTACACAAGCACAAATGTAATTTCCCCTTGCTAAGAATCCACAATCTTGGTGCAGTCGGTTGAGATGGTTGAGGATTTCCGGCTTAAAAATTGGATATTGCCTATTTGAATCTTACCACTCGTGCAAATTGCTTTGTGTGAGGATCATTTTCAGAGCCCAAAGGCCTAAGTATAATTGGTTCGTGGGATTTTAGGATGTTTTATGTGCTTTTAAATAATCAGGTCTCCATCCTTACACACTTGGATTATCAAAAGAGGAAAAAAATTATGTAATTCTAGGAGTGGTTGAAGAGACTCATCAATAGTTCCTTTATTGAGGAACAAGTGGAAACAAACTCACACTGATACTATTATAACAAAAAAAGACAATGCACTCACCAGTCACCACTCACTCTTAGAAGCCCACAATTATTTTTATATTCCACACTATAGTCACTAACACACATCACTCCCTCACGCCACTCATTGCGCACACGCCGCACACTTACACAACACTCTTGTGCACTAGTCTTTCCTTTTGTCTCTACACATACTTAAGTTGGCAAGGGGAGTGCTCTACAAGAGCTCAACATGGACTTTTCCAAAATTACAAAATTTACCTACTCTTCAAATAATGTTCAACCACTTCTCTCAACCATCACTTAAGGGACCTCAACACCACAAACATAAACTACCTATTGTAGATACTTAGTGTTAGATAAATCTATAAAGGTGGAAAGAGTGACGGCGGTTCTCAATTCTTTCCATTGAATACTCTCTCTTAGTGTAGACCTCGCAATCACAAGAAGTTGCCTTTGAAACTCTTCAAATTTTGCAGTTCCAAGTCCTTCGATGAAGATGTTTGCAACTTGGGCACTCGTCTTGGTGTACTCCATCTTTATCTCGCCTCGTAATGCTTCTTTTTTTTCACGGGAAGTGATAATGTACTTCTATATGCTTGTTCCTTGCATGGAACACTACATTCTCTACAATATGTTGGTTGATGAAAATTTTCCATTAATTATACCAGCCACATACTCTCTTTAGCTGCCATTGCTATTGCTCTATACTTAGTTTTTGTTGTAAACAATGATAAAATTGGTTGTCTTTTATTGCACCATGAGACTACTATTGATCTTGGATTAAATATGTACCCATTAGTTGATCATCGTGCGTCTCGACCTCCAACAAAGTTAGCATCATGATGGCCTAATACCTCACACAGTGCTTCTTTCTTATATAAGAGCCCAAAGACAAATTTACCCTGTATAACCTGAGAATGTGCTTTAGTGCATCCAAGTGAGGCCTTCGTGGTTTCTCCATAAATTGGCTTGCTTCTCCCTTGGGAGGGCTTGGTTGTAATCTCCACTCTCCCTCTTTTTCTCCTTCTTTCTCTCTTTTTATTTATTTATTTAATTTTTTTTTGTGTGAAGACTTAAAGTCTATATATTGTTTAAAGTTAGGTTTCTCATTCCCTAATTCAATTACGTGGGCTCTTTCCTGCCATATTAATGGCTTGACTCTTATTTTAATCGTTATGGGGTTATTAAATTAAGCTAAAAAAGTTATATCTCTATTGCAATTATGTGGGCTTAACGTAACTCATTAAACTTAGAACTCCCCTTTTCTTCATGTAATTTTCGGCTATTGCATGATTCTATGGGCTTGAAATTTTAATTCCCTCATGGGCCCAGCCCAGATGAACAATTGAGCTTAAAGCCTTTGCTTAAGTTCATCCACCGCTAGTTCAAATTATATGCAATTTTATGAGCCTATAAATTAATGCAAAATAATATGCAATTTAATTATGTTTTTAGGGAGCAAGGTCAATCTCTAATTTTTAAAGAAAATTATTAGTTAAATGAATTGTCAAAATTTAGATGTATGCTATTGTGGAGGTGTGTGACTCTATTCGTCATCAAATTTAGTTTGTGCTTCCTCTCACTTATAAGGGTCGCACGACCCCCGATCAATAGCTGTTGGGATTGCTCAACCCCCAGCATGCAACCTAGCAGTGCTCCACTCACCGTTTGTCATTTCTTTTCAAATATCTATTTTTTTGCTTTTTTTCAATATTTATATTTTTGGTATTTCTTATTTTTCAATTTTTTTTGGTAAATGTCACTATATGGTCATGTCAGCATTAAATGGTGACTCAATGGCCATTTTGGCTTTTCCATCTATACGTTTGATAGAATGATCGCTTCAAACGAAAAAACAAGTAGCTTAGGGGTCCAATTACAAAAAAAAAAGAAATAATTCAGAAACCTCTAGCGCTTTTTCACCTTTTTTTTACACATATATTTGCGCGTTTTCCCTTTCGGATGATCCGAGGAAAGCGAAAATGAGCAACGACAGGAAACATCATAGGGGTCATGCACATTGTTTCGTAGTTGGTACGAATGGACGGAATCGTGGAGAGGAGGTTCACTCAAGCAGCCCATGAAAGCCGTCGCACGTGGGAACGGGCCAGTTCTGTACTCTCTGGACTGTGCCTTTGAATTCGCCTCGTCCTCTGATTGAGGACCATTCCCAAAATTGTCCAGTCCTTTGACGGGACATGACCTAGCGCTTTATTAGGTAACAAACTTACGTTTTTATGTCGATTCTGAATGTGTTCACATATAGATTTATGGCATTTTTGTTTATTTGATATGAAATTTTAAAATAAATATAGGGTGTTCTAAAGCCCCCGGACGTGAAGGGATTTTGATTTTGATATGGTTCCAAGACCTTGTAGGATAGGTTTAAGATTCTAAAAACTTACAAGGAATGCCCTATAAGATAAGTTTCAAGGTATAATAATACTCTACTCATCCAGTGTTCATTAGATTAGGGCCTCAGTGAAATTAGGTACTTTTTCACACTTTTCTTTTTATGACGAAAGGGGAGTCATTGCTCATGAAATGCTCCACAAAACCAATGAATCAAGCGAGAGATACGAGCCATACTTAAGTTGGGGGAACAAGCTTGGGCCATTGGTCAAAGCGGGCTTCAAATTGAGCGAATTGTAGGAAACCATCGTGTACATTACACATGCTCAATTTTTTGAGAGATGGGAACAACAAGGTGGGAATCATTCTAGAAACAAGAGTGACAAGGACAATAAATCCTATCAATATGAGAGCAAGTTAGAAGGGTCAGTTTTGCTTCTCTTTTCGACTAACGTGGTCATTACCGTCATGTGAGAATGATGGTTAACAGTTCAATCCTAGACCACTTGATTTTTTCTGGTCAATTGTGGGGAAAGGACTTTCTCAATAATTGGACGGAGATTTCTCACTTGGGCATCAAAAGAGTACAACTTCAATTTCTCTTTCATCCAAGAATTATGGGGTATCCTGTAGCGTGTGTATCATTACCAGCAAGAAAATTGTGTGATAAGAACATGTATTATCTACGTTCATGTCAAAGTATAGAGCAAGCAAAATTGGCCGATCTCATGACAGCGAGTGAACGTTTTGATAGAAATTATGCATATGTGACAAAAGCTATGTATGCTTGTGTAAACAACTATTGAAACATATATTTGTTATTTATTAGAAATGATAAATATATTGGGATCGTATGAAAACTTGAAAGTTTTGAATGTGAATGATCTTATTAATCTAATTTAAACTTTGTCTTGAGGCTCCACAGTTTCAAAGTAGTAGACTTTCCTCGCCCTTTTAGCGTTCTGCCCAAATCACATGCTCTCACTCTCTCCCCCCAACAAGCATATTAAATCAAATCCTAAGACTTCATATCAAGGAGAGTTAGGAAAGAAAACCCTAGCTCCACTTCAGAACCACCGACCAGATGGAAGAAATCACATCTTCCTCTTCTTCTTCTTCACTAGTCCCTCTTCCTAAAGAAACCTCACTTAATCTCCAGCAATATTTTCACTTCTTACTCCAGATCCGACCTGATGATTGGGTCTACTCCATTTTCTGGCAGCCCTCGAGAGACGACCGTGGCTGTCCTGTCCTAATTTGGGGCGATGGCCAATTCCGAGGGATGAAAGACCTCACACACAATAACTCCACCAATCAAAGGGTGTTCAAAGAGGTCGGGACACTTGGCATCGCCGGTTTCAGCCCCTCCTCAAACGTGGATACTAAGTTGGTCCAAAACGAGGTCAGCGATCTTGAACGGTACTACATTGTCTCCGCCACGAGGTCGTATTCCTTCGAGGAGAGCATCCTCGGGTGGGCATTATGTTCTGGGACTCACATCTGGTTGTGCAGCGAGGACGAGCTCGGAATTTACGAGTGCGAAAGGGTTAGAGAAGCAAGGACGACTGGAATGAAGAGCATAGTGTTTATATCAACTCCTTGTGATACCGGGGTTCTTGAATTGGGTTCCACCAAAACACTCCACGAAGATTGGAGTCTAGTCCACTTAGCCAAATCCCTCTTCACTTCTCATTTCTTGAGCACTGGTATTACTCCCCATGTCCATGAAGAGCATCAGTCCAATGGTGTTCCAAAGGAAGCATGTTCCACGTTAGACGGAACTGGCGCTTCACGCTCTGACACGTGTCCTTCAGACACGTATTGGCTTTTGGGTTCTAAGAGGGACTTAAAAAGAGTGGGCGTGTCGCAAAATATCACTTCCTCTAACAAGAGGGCTGCGATTGCAAAGATGGAGAGGGATGAAACAGAGATAGCCCGGTTGCCATCGCCTTTGCGGTTGAACCATGTGGAAGCTGAGAGGCAAAGAAGAGAGAAGCTGAAGCAGGCATTCTACGCCCTAAGATCTGTCGTCCCTAAAGTCACGAAAATGGACAAAGCCTCTCTTCTCTCCGACGCAGTGAGTTACATCAAGGAGCTGCGATCAAGGATCGATGAGCTAGAGGGTCAGCTCAAGTTTCCGCCCCCAAAGATCGGCCTGAGCAAAGTGGTCAGCCCTTTTGGTGATAAAACTGAGCCGATATCGCAAGAGAGCAAGATCAGATGGAGCCCTTGGCTGAATGTTGTCAAGGGTTTGAGCAAGATGGAGGTGGAGGTGAAGGTGGTCGGTGACGAAGCGGTGGTTTGGGTCCGGAGCCCAAACTGGGACCACCCGGCTGCGAGGCTGATGGGTGCGCTCAAGGAGCTGCAGCTCGAAGTCCACCACGCGAGCATGTCGAGCGTAAAGGACATGATGCTTCAGGACGTGGTGATTCGGACTCCGATTGGGTGGGCGAGCGAGGAGAGCTTGAGAGATGCGATTCTTGCAAGATTGTACAAGGTCTGACTCATGGTTAAGGTGTTGGTTGTTGTGCTTCTGGTTTTGTTTTGTTGTTCTTAAGAATTGAGCTTGTGTTGTTAATTCTTCAATTGTAGTGATGTTTGTCTAATTAACTTGTTTTCATAATCATTCCATATTTGAGTGTCAAAGACTTTATATTGCCGCGATAGAATCCCAGTGACGGTCCGATCTAGTTATTAGCTTTTGCAAGAGTAGTACCAACATAAAATATTATAACATTTTTTTCATTTAGTGATTTAACCAGAATATTTTAGAAGCCAATACTTTGGACGTGGATCTCATTTATATAGACATAAAATGTAGTTTTGCCAAATATTTTTTGTTAGTAAATAGATTTTTGAATTCCATATTACTGCTACGAAGAAGGCCACAATAGTTAACTCTGAGTCAATTTGGATTATATCTGTACGTCGTGTATTTTGCTCAAATTACACGTTAGACTTCTTCAAAGATCCACCTTGTCCCTTGTTAAGGTGTTTATCAACTCTTCTTCTTTTTCTTTTTATATATGTTTTTTTTTTTTTTTTTTTTTGGTTGGCCATTAGAAATTTTATGAGTTCCTGGGACATATTGGAACAAATTCTGCATTCAAATGTGGTGCGCGAACGATGGAAGATGGGTGATTATTTATAAAGAGAGGGACAGAGGTTAAAGTGAATTTACTGGAGGAAGAAAAAGTTTCTCCATCACAAGAGTTTCATATAATTGTGGTGTAGTATAAAGCATCTTTCGTCATATGTTCCAGTCCACATTAGCAAAGTTTTATTACTTCGTCACCGTCGGAATCCCCTTTGATTCAGAAATTTCACGTTCGTCATTGTGGCTGATTCTAAAAGGATATTACGCGTCGTGTCCCTTTTTTTTTTCGTGACATTGGGGAGTCCGTAAATTTTTAGACGCTTGACTAATCCCTGATTTTTGGGGATGCACCACATGGGTTTCCTTCCTCACAAACATTGCAAGAAAATTTCATGTCCAGATTCATTTGGCTCTTCTTGCCCTTTTTCAGCTTATTTAGTGTCCATAACAACCGAGAAGCGCTATTCATCCCTTGAGACGGCTAGACAAATTTACTCATTTAGTAACTTTATTCAAGATGTGCATATGATTTTCGCGACTAAAATTCGATAGAGTTTCCCCTTAGCCGAACTGCCAAATTTTTTTTCTTCGCGTAACAGAACAGTCAGTACTTCAAATACGTATGCATAAAAGAAATCTATCTCCTCCATATTTCCATGACCGAAATATGTACCCAAATAATGATAGATGTACTAACCCTCACCAACATCAGCATAAGTTCACTCCTGAATAGGCTTACATTACCAACAACAATACGATGAAATATTATCATATTTAACATCCTGAAGAAAGACTAGCTAAAAAGGGTGTTGAATATTTGTCCTGTAAGAAAACAACTACAAGATCATATTAATTTAGAGAGACATATCGAATCAAGTTCATAATAACTTGACATGGATAAATATAAGTATTTACATATGTTTAGATACAAGGACACTAAAATAGCTAAAAAGTTTTATATGGTGCTTACTTTAATGCTTAAAGTTTTTGTTGGCTCACTTAGGTTGGAAAAAAACGATCACTTGAGTATTTTTTAGGAGAAATTCTAGAAAAAGATATTGCGTGACTTTTATAATTAAAAATTTAATATGAGTTGGTCTTTTTAAAAAAAAAAAAAAACCAATCCATGTTGACATCTTAAACTATGTCGCATGAATCGACATGGCTGTTTTGTCTAAAAATGACGTCGCACTGTTGTTCAACGCTTGACTCCCATGTGAAAAAACAACTCCCTGTCACTGTTTTTTGCTCTCTGTCCTCATTGCTCACTCACTCGGTCAGGTTCGTCATCCTCTCTCACTCGCTCAATTAGCTGGAAAAATTAGGGCTTGGTTCTTGGTATAGTTGTGGGGACGACGGTAAAGGAGGAATCGAGCAACTGTGAAGTTGCTATCGTGGGGACTTCAACGAGGGTTTTTATTTAGGGTTGTGGTTGATTTGGGGTTTTCAACTTGGGAATTTCATTGTAAGTTGCGATTTAGGGGTTATATTCGAGGCAAAACATGTAGATGACTTCGTTTTAAGGTATATATGCTAACTGGGCATGTCGGTGGGCCATGTCAAATGGAGAAATTAATAAAAATATAGTCATGTCGGATTTACGATAACCCAAATTAGAGTTAGTGCTTAAATGGTTACTTTTTTTAACATGTGACATTTAAGCAAAAAAAAAAAAAACTTTTGGCACTAATGTAAGCGATAACTTTTGACTTAATTCATATATTCCGCTAGATAGATGTACCTTCTACCTATTTTATGTATTTCGCTGGGTTAACATGGTTAATCTCCATCCTTACAGACGAATTTTAAGACAAAACATCACTTTGCGAAAGACTGTATGAGAGTATGATAAAAAAGACATAGCGGTACAAAAGATTGCTCCCCGTTCTTGCAAGAGTGTATATAGCACCCCACAAACAGAAACCGGTCGCGGTTTGTGATCAAAAGGAGATGGTGTTTCACTTGTCCACGACTCGGGAGACAATAAGCACGCCTCGAGATCCAAATACATGAAAACATCACACGTGACATATCAATGTCTTAAACTTGTGGTAAGCCATAATGCTTTCTAAAGCATCATATTTCACACGACAAATTTGTCGTTTCTCCTGTCACGGCCCCATAGAGCAAAGCGGTGGATGGAGGGGGGCCGGAGGTATTTTGGGCATTGTCGTGTCATAATCAAATTCATGTCCGTGTATATGTCATGGCCTTTTTTCCCATTTGAAAAAGGAACCTTTGATGGGAGAGGCGTGCATTGAGTGGGGCACGCGTGGGAGCGATATGACGAATGCCGTGAGGTGTTTCAAAGCTAGTTTAATTAGGATCGATTATGTGCTTCACATGGGAGAATGAGATAGGATCTTAATAGATCGCACATCCACGTCAAAAGCAATAACGAGTGCAAAGACTTTTCATGACGAATATCGCAATAATTTAATGTCGATTTTAGATTTACATGTAGATTCACACGTTATATAATATCTAGAGCCTGAATCGTATATGAAATCTGACACGATTGGAGGATATAGACCGGTCCTCATTGGGTGGGGATATAAAAGGAGAATTCCTCGTTCGACTTATATATGTTGTGCCCTCAATTTCCAATCTGCAGTTGGGATTTTTATATTGGGCGGTGGTGTGTTCTATAATTATCCAAAGTTTGATCTAGTCATAAGAAAGTGACTCCATAGGAAAGAAAACGCTGCAGGACGGTGGGGTCCTTCGGGAAAACGCACAAAGAAGTCCCAGTTCAGGCGGCACGAAATTTCAGGCGATTTTTGTGCGTGAGAGAGCTCTGCTTTGGCGAACAGTGACTTTGCCGTTAGCTTTACGTCAAATTAAATTATTTATTTAAGCTTAATCTAAATATGAAAAATACTCGAAGTTATGCGTAATTATAATTTTAATTATCTGACTATAGTGAATTATTTGTCACCGATTTTTCTCGTAAACTTAAATACTGACACTCGAATTGGACAATGTGAATCTTCGATATATTTTATTATTTATCATTTTATTTATTTAGTAATTTAGTGTCGATTTAATTAGAAGAAATTTATAATTTCTGTATTAATATTACAACGCACCTGTTTATCTCATCATCAAGTTTAACGATCCCTCTAAGTCTCATAGAGGGCACCGCTGGTGATTGTTATTTTCCAACATAGCTGGTTTTTCTGAATGGCATATCAAGACATAAAAGAAGTGTAATGGTTGTCGATTTTGGAAAAATGAGCTGTGCCTCTAACTAAATCTATTGAATAAAGAGAATGAAGTGATTTTACTTAACTTGCCACAAATTGTATCAAAGCATATGGGATTATACATTTGTAACGGATAAATGTCTCGCAAGTTCAACTACCCATGCCACGAAATACAAATAATTTCATGTTTGAAACGGCATCATTTCGGCCAAGAAGAAGAAGAAGAAGAAGAAGAAGAAGAAGAAGAAGAAGAAGAAGAAGAAGAAGATCCATAGTTAACTTTCCAAGGGGTCCTTCAGCATTAGTTGTGAATTAACTTCTGTATAAGCAAGCTAAAAAGATCGAGAAAGAGGATAATCTATCTTAATCAATTACCAATATCCATAGTTAGAAACAAAAATAAGAAAAGGGTAACAAAAATCCTTTATTCTATAATGCGTCAAAAATGAAAACAAGAGAGTCGTTGTAAATTTCTCAATTTATACCATTTCATTGGTGGAGGTATATACACACACACACACACAAGAAACATAACAGTCTCATAATTCTTAGGACAAAAAAAATATTAAAACAACTTAGAGAACTTAGATAACAAAAACAACTCAGTATCAAATCTGTCACGTGCGTTTGTTAACAAAATCTTTCTGATTTAGTTTTGAGTTAGCCTGAGATTGAACATGTGGTGATATAAATGCGACGCTCCAGAATGTTATGCGTGACATGAGATCTTTACTGAAATTATTTATTATTCTTTCAAACACACAGAAGCATAATAAAGTAATCACATCATTTGGTAACCTGAATTTAACGAATTTAAATAATAAATATATGTATTTTTCTTTCAATATTCATCTTTCAAGTATTAATACAAGCACCCCAAAGAAATACATAACAACTCGTTAATCTTGGGAAGAAGGTCGGGGTCAACTATCGTCAGTACACCCTTACTTAATCAAAAGTGAGTTTGGACCATTGAAAAAACCATCCAACTTTAGGGTTGATGAGTTCCGGCATCATCACATCCCCTCCATCGTCACGCCCAGGGTGACCACCAAATCCCCTTAAAAGTTCCATCGTCTCGCCATTTATAATAGTGTAGTAAATGATGAAATGGTGGGGGTGAAACTCATTTAATTCCACATCCTGCTAGACTGTATAACTACACCTAACATACATTATCTCGAATCCCGATTCAAGTACGTCTTGATATTCCCATTTTATATATGAGGGTACTCCAAAACATGGCACTGGAGTAGAATCCATCCTACAAACATAATAAGTAAAGGAGTGAGCCAACACCTAGTAAATAAAGTCTCTAAATTTAAGGTAGGAGATCACCTTACTACTCAATCTGGTATGTTGGGATCGTCGGATCCCCAGAAACGGATTCGGCACCTAAAACCGAACCCCTAAATCATATGCGGAAGATAAGCCCGGGAATGTCACGTATTACCGATCGTAAAGCACACCACGGATTCGAGCGTACCTTGTTGGCCACAGATTAGACACCGATGCCGCAAAGAGGAAGAGAATTTTGGTCCCGTTCGATCCGATGTCGAAGATTCGCCGTTTAAGGGAAGACGGAGTCGCTTCTTCGTCTTGAGAGAGAGAGAGCTTTTAGGAGAGAAAGGAGAATGTACTAAATGCCAAAAGGTACGTTCATTTCTCTCTCATCCCTTTTATAGGTTCCCCTTTCCACGGGCCTAATTCCCGTGGGCTGGGCCTTTAGGCCCATCGTGGCCGGGCCTTTAGGCCCATCGTGGCCGGGCCAACTTAGGCCCATGACTAAATCCATCATCTCCCACTCGCACATGGTGGATCAAAACCAACATGGGCGGATTGGCCCAACTGAGGCCCATCAACTGAAAATCCCTCTTTTCCTCTTTCAACATTCATACCGGTAAATAATCCGTGCGACCGGCATACTTTGAGAGCTCGTTGCTATACATCTGTTAGGAATATATAGCAGCTCATATTGGGCATCATTTTCCGAGTAAATTTAGTATGCAGTACCCTAGATCGATCGATCACATTTATATATCTCTTAATCTCATTTAAACACACAATTATGATTATCCCAAAGGCAGTCATAATTGGTCAACCTGTGAATACAAAAACACAATGTGATTCTACAAATCCGATCTTCCTCTTTCCTTCAAACTCTCAATTTCAGTTTAACTTGCTTTTCTAGAAATGTCCCATTAGATCGAATCATCTCATGACCATTGGCAACATTCTAAGATAGCAAACACTAAATAGAAATCTTGAGAATAAGTAAGAGTCATGAGGGCACTAAAAATTGAGGAACTCTATTCCTCAAGAGTCTCACACGTCATAAAAGTTGAGATCAAACTTTTGTCACTCTTATAGGTCGTCTCATGCATACGTAGTATGAAATACGTATTACGGTATTAACTCCTTTCCCATGGAGCGTATGTCTACACCATCAATACCGTACAGATGATAGTTTAGACATACCCAATGTCTAACTTGAGTTCACATATTTACTCATTCACAAAATTCATCAGAACTCACATCTGGCATCTTAGACAGATAAAGTAAAATGTGTGGGTTTTTTTTTTTTTTTTACTTTCGGACATCGCAAGTATTATGTCCTCATCTTAACACTCAGTTAAGGTGACATACGTATTTTAAGCTTGAGCTCTCGATTATCACCTAGATAATAAGCTTAAAAACAGTCTCATCTCTATCTATCACATAGTAAATAGAGGCGATTACCCGTGTGAGTGGGCTAATCTCTTATCTGTCTGACATATTTTCTCAACATAATATAATGCACTAAGCATTAAGATGCATAAAGATCAAACAAAGACTCATAGACATTAATAATGAAACAACACTAGTTCATACATGTGAACAATTCAGGAAATTACAACCCAAGACATCGTACTCTACGCAATCCTAGAGATTTTACATGACCACAAAACACGTCTCTAGGTATTGGCTTTGTCATAGGATCTGCTACCATTCTATGCGTAGATATGTACTGCAAGTTCACATCCTTTCGTGCAACCATATCTTTTACAAAGTTATACTTGGTATCTATATGTTTGGTCTTGCCATGATATTTTGGATCTTTAGTGTACGCTATAGCTGCTTGGCTATCACAGTTAACCAATAACGGATGTGCAGCTTTATCAATAACACTTAAATGATCCAAAATCTCTTAAGCCAAACTCCTTCTTGTACCTTCTGGCGATAATGCCACGAACTCAGCTTCCATCGTGGATAAGGCTATACACGTTTACTTCTTACTGCTCCATGATATGGCGCCATTGTTCATTAAGAAAGCAAAACTAGAGGTAGATTTCCTTTCATCTAAATCTCCTCCCCAATCAGCATCTGAATAGCCTTCAAGTCGTAGATCCTTTCCTTGGTAATTCAACTTGAAATCAGCAGTTCCCTTCGATACCTCGTATTCTCTTCACGGCTTTCCAATGTGCCGGACTGGATTGGATTGGTATCTACTCACTATTCCAACCGCAAAACATATGTCGGGTCTTGTACACATCATAGCGTACATCAAGCTCCCAACTGCACTAGCATAAGGAACATGTTTCATTTGTTCCTTTTCTTGTGGAGTCCTTGGACACAGTCTATGGCTCAATCCTTCACCTTTTACAATAGGAGTATCTATGGGTTTACAATCTTGCATACGAAATCGTTCAAGAACTTTATTTATATATGTTTCTTGCGAAAGAAACAACGATCTCTTCGAACGATCTCTTGAAATCTTAACTCCAAGAATGTATGCAGCCTCACCCATATCCTTCATCTCAAAGTTGGAAGACAACCAACTCTTGACAAGTATGAACAAACTCCATATTGCTTCCGGCAATCGATATATCATCAACATATAATGATATGATCACAAATTGATCCTTGGATCTTTTGATATATACGCAATGATCCTCATTAATCATTGTAAAATCATATGCCATTATGGCATTATGAAAACGTATATACCATTGTCTCAATGACTGCTTAAGGCCGTATATCGATCTCAAAAGTCGACATACCTTTTCTTCTTGGCCTTTCACTATGAAACCAATAGGTTGTTCCATGTATATTTCTTCCTCTAATTCTCCATTGAGGAAAGCAGTCTTTACATCCATCCGATGTAACTCAAGATCCATACTAGATACTATTGCGTAATAATGCGAATCGAGGTAAATCTCACTACAGAGAAAATGTATCTTCATAATCAATTCCTTCCCGTTGATTATACCCTTCGCAACAAGGCAGGCCTTATGCCTTTCTATCGAGCCATCAGCCTTTCGCTTTATTTTAAGAACCCACTTGTTCCCAATAGCTCAAGGTCCTTTTGGAAGATCAACCAGTTCCTAGACTTGGTTTGATTTCATTGACTCCATTTCCTCTTCCATTACATGAATCCATTTTTCCTTACTAGGGCAATTCAGAGCCTCATTAATATTTCTAGGCTCATCCTCATCTTGTGGAGCAACCATAAAAGTTTCCCTTCAATGTCAAAACGTCGACGGGGAATACTTTGGCGACTTGTTCGCCGTATGGGAGTTTGTACACTTTGCACATCATTCCCCATTATGCTCCCACTGGGATTAGATAATGATGATGTCGTCTCATAATGTGGTTGCAATTGAGAATGAGTTGAATTCAATTCATCACTTCTCATATTACTCCCACTTGGACGAACTCCACCAAGATCATTATCTTGATCCGAGGTTTCAAATAGGGAGTTGTCTTCCCCTATTTCGCCATTCTTAGGAAATTCATCCTCTAAGAATGTGACATCCCGTGATTCAAATTCAGTTATACTCCCACTTTCCTGCTCACCTATGAACACATACCCTTTTGAGTGTTCCGTGTATCTTATGAAAATACTCTTCTTTCCTCTGGGACCTAGTTTCCCAAACTTGTGAGAGGACTCATGTGTATAGGCAGCACAACCCCATGGCTTAAGAAAACTTAAGTCCGGTTTTCTACCTGTCCATAACTCATATGGAGTGGAAGTAACTGATTTGGAAGGCACTCGGTTAAGTATATAGGCAGCAGATTAACAACGCATCACTTCAAAAGGTGATAGGTAAGTTAGCATGCGCCATCATGGACCTAACCATTTCCAAGAGGGTTCTGTTTCTTCTCTCCGCAACACCATTTTGTTGGGGAGTATATGGAATAGATAACTGTCTTTCTATTCCTTTTTCATCACATAATTTTCTGAACTCATCAGATAAATATTCTCGACCTCGATCGGATCTCAATGCTTTTATTTTCTTGTCTAATTGATTCTCTACCAGATTCATAAACCTTTTGAAACAACTTATTGCTTCAGACTTGTGAGAAATCAAATAGACATATCCGAATCGAGTATAATCATCTATAAAAGTGATGAAATAAACAGCCCCATGCCTTCCTCTCACATTCATTGGACCACGTACATCGAATGGATTAAGTGCAGAGGAAATTCAGCTCTTTTACCTTTTCCAAATGGTTTCCTTGTCGTTTTCCCTTCTAGGCAATGCTTACAGATGGGCAAATCGACTTTTTCAATATTGCCCAACAAGCCCTCTTTGGCTAGTCTATTCATACGCTGTTGGCCAATGTGACCAAGTCTAGCATGCCATACATTCACATCATTATCATATGTATTGTGAGACGTGAGAAGGGAATAACAAACATTTGCATTAACATAATCAATATCCAATACAATGAAACCATCCAGAAAATAACCATGACCATAGTAGTTTGTATCCAAATACAAATCTACACCTTTATTATGGAAGTTCATATTAAAACCTAATTTAACCAACACTAAAACAGACACTAAATTCCGACGAATCTCCGGAGCATACAACACATCATGAAGGAACAAAGTGCATCCATCACGCATATTCGTTGGCATGTGCCAATTCCTTTCACTTCACTTCCTGGAGTTGTTTCCCACATAGATCCACTTAGTTCCAGTAGGTAGTCGTCGGAATTCCATGAAGGATCCTCTATCCTTCGCTACATGGTCTGTCGCTCCTGAATCCACAGTCCACAGAGGATTAGATTCAGTCAAGAATACAGAACTTGACACATATGCAAAGTTCCCAATTGTACCAAGGGTGTATACCTTCTTTGGCTCACGACAATTGTGGGCATAGTGACCCTTCTGGTCACAGTTGTAACACTTCACCCTTGAGATATTCTTCACATGGGGACGTTTTCCTCTATTTTGTTGGTTAATTCTTGGTTTCTTGCAAGAAGGACTTGATCCCTTGCATTTCCACATATTAAACGAATCAATGCGCTTGCGCTTAGAGCATGAAGCCCCTTCTGAGCTAACAGCAACACAGAAAATATCTGTTTCCTGCTCTAATGCCTTGAGGCGATGATCAGCTAGCTCAAGGTGGCGCACATCATCCTCTAGATCTTCCATAACATGGTCAAGAGCTTTTAATGCTTTTTGCTTTTCCAGCACATATTGAATTTTTATTTGCCAAATTTCATAGTTGTCACCTTTGAGCTTTTCACCTTTGTTCAGCTCGGCAACTACGCTCTTTGTGGCTGAAGCCATTGATCTGAACACATCAGACATACATGCACGAATTATTAATGCCTATCACTTATGCATCTATTTTGCACAAAACCCATCGTATTAATTAATAATTTTAAGTAAGGTTTCAGAATCAAAAGGTCACTATATTTCCAATCATCCTCCAAAAATCTTAACTTAAAACTATCATTAATATGATTGTCATATGCAAAATCAATTCTATGAAGCTACAAAAAACTTCTATTACTACACACAGCTAACTACCCACAGCAACCAGCAATCACAGAAAGCAGCAGATAATTGACATACAATATAATAATAATGCTTTCACTCAATATTGCTAACAAAAAGGTTGCTATATCAACAACAATCATGTAGTTAACTTTACATAAGATGTCCACCAAGAACATTAAATAAAGACAAGCCATAACATCTATAAACGAGGCATCATACAACTAATAGGGAAAGCAGCTACATGGTCCAATTTCTTTTTCTTTTTTCTCTGTAAAAATCTCAGGCATTCTTGACAGCCACGGAAAAACAGACGGATATCCCTTAGGATTTCTCCTACGCACATTCAGTCCTGGCCCAATCGAAGTCATTCCTTGGGTCGCAGTCTTTGTGGCTCCAACCCGATGGTATTCATCTACGAATTCCATTACTAGCGCCTTATAGCTAGTAAATCCTTTGACCTCCCGTAGGCGATTCAACACTCCTTGCCATCCTTGTGGAAGAGTGTTCATAAAGAATCGCATCATCTGAATATCTCGCATGGGATAACCATTCCAAATGACTTCCTAAATTTTGTTGTTGACCTCTATGACATGATCAATTATGTCGTCACTCTCCCATCGATAACCACTCAAATCGGCTATCCACCTTGAAAGCCTTTCCTTTTGTTCATTTGACATTGTGCGCACAGATGCGCGCGGCTTCGAGGGGAGGCATTGTTCCCGCAACAAATGCAGAACAAAAAAATGGATTACATATAATCCACATAGACATAATTGAAAAAGAAACACATTCTTTTCCTTTTTTTTTTTTTTTTCCGGGTCAATGAAAGTCAACGGTCAACGGTCAACGGAAGGGTCGCTGGACCGGTCACCCGGTCGGACCGACCGACCGCACGTGCGGTGCGCGTGCGTGGGCTGACGTCACGCAGACGTCAGCAGCCCGCACGTGCGGGTGCGGGTCGGGTCGGGTCACCGGTCGGGTCGCCGGTCGGTGACCGTCCGGCGATACGACGTCAATGATGACGTCACGCACGTGTCGGTCCGTAGACCGGCGCGTGCCGGTTCGCCGGCCGGCGACACGCATGCGCCGGTTCGTCACCGGGCGCGTGTGCCGCACGCGCTGGACGAACCAGCGCGGTCTCGGGCGCGCCGTGCCCATGCGCACGCCTTCGGCGGCGCGTCCGGGGCGCGTGCGCGCCCCCGGCGGCGTGCGACATGTCCCCGGACTCGTCTCGACATCGCCTTCCTCCCTATGCCATTAGATTTTGATTTTGACTTACAAAAAGTAGGAAAAAATGGCGAAGAACGCTCGGGTGTCGGGATTTCTCGCCCCGATCCGTACGGCCGAAATGCTTTTTGCGAAAATCAATCAAAAACAGTAAATTGGTTGGGAAAAACGTGAACCGATGCTCTTATACCAATGTTGGGATCGTTGGATCCCTAGAAACGGATTCGGCACCTAAAACCGAACCCCTAAATCATATGCGGAAGATAAGCCCGGGAATGTCACGTATCACCGATCGTAAAGCACACCACGGATTCGAGCGTACCTTGTTGGCCACAGATTAGACACCGATGCCGCAAAGAGGAAGAGAATTTTGGTCCCGTTCGATCCGATGTCGAAGATTCGCCGTTTAAGGGAAGACGGAGTCGCTTCTTCGTCTTGGAGAGAGAGAGAGCTTTTTAGGAGAGAAAGGAGAATGTACTAAATGCGAAAAGGTACGTTCATTCTCTCTCTCATCCCTTTTATAGGTTCCCCTTTCCACGGGCCTAATTCCCGTGGGCTGGGCCTTTAGGCCCATCGTGGCCGGGCCAACTTAGGCCCATGACTAAATCCATCATGGTATTTACAAAATAGCATGAATTCATGATGGATACAATATGATAATGTATGGAAAATGAAGAAGTAAATGCACTATTTTTCCTATCATGATATGCCTAATAAAAACCATTGAACAATGTTGCCTAAGATTATTCACTCAAATATGAGGAGATGGCATAACAACTTGCGATGCACAACTATCACAAACGTCTCATTGACATACACATGTGAATATATATAATACTTGTCACTGGCATTTCATCTAGTAAACAAGGCATCCCAACTAATGATCCCTAATATGTTTTGGTGTCTCATGAAAAATCTCATGATCCCAGTGAGAGGCGTTGTGGTGTAGCAATGTTGTCTTGATGGCAGCCTCCATGGTTTGATCTAGAGAAAGATATAATGGATAAATATGGGTGTTCGAGATTCAAGTTGGGATAAATTAATGAGGAATGATACCTAAGTTAAGAGAGAGCAAACCAATACTGAGCTCACACGTGAGGGGAAGATTGTTGAGATACATGCGTGAGTTATGTTTGATACGTCCCACATAGAAGAATTGGTGTAGTGTAGTAGTTAATATATCCATATTGATTCATAATTATTTGGCTTAAATTTTTGAATGACAGTGTGTCCAAACTAGATATGTTGATAGGCTCAGACTTGGATTCCCTAGTAAGATATTGGACTTTTGCTATGGGCTCCAACAATGGTATAATTGTTGAAATATATGTTTGAGTTGTGTTAGAGAAATCTTGTATTTGAGTGAAGGTGTATCCAACTAGATACTTTGATAGGTTTGGATTTGAACTCCCTTTTAGTAATCTCCCTAGGTGAAGGAATAAGACGTCTTAAGGTTTCTATTGTATGCTCCCAACAAATGATGTTAGAATTGATGGTAAATTGGTGTGTCATAATCTATGCCGGTGTTTGGTGAATATTTTAAGAAAGAAATCTTGTCATTTTAATGACATGAATTGTGGTGTAGTAACGTAGCTCTAATATTGCCATCGGGATTGCTTTGGAGATTCAAGTCAATAGAAGTTGATGCTAGGTGATACTAAATTATGAGGGAGTAGATCTAATATTGAGCTCACACTTGAGGGAAACATTATTGAGATACACATGTGAGTTATATTAGAGAAATCCTATATTTAAGAATTGGTGTAATGTGGATCAGTTATACATCCAAGTTGACCCATAACTCATTATTTTAAGTTTTTAAGTGAAAGTGAATCTAATTAGATATGTTATAGGGCATGGACTTATGGTCTCTCTTGGCAATCTTCTTAGGTGAAAGTATTGAATTTCTATTGTGTGATCCCAACATTAATTCATGAAACATCCTTACTCACATAGCATTCCAACTAATTAGGTATCTCGAGATATCGTCATCACTGATATATTGGAGATGGAATTGTAACCAAATGTGACAAATGGCTTAACCAAAATAGTTACAAAGTAGATATTTTGATAAGTTAATAAGATATATTCTATTTTAGTAGATAAACAAAGAAATCTGTCACACCCCGAACCCGAGACACGTGAACAACCCACTATGGTCATACAAATGCAACATTCCTAGGTAGTGTCGCTGACTCAATTAATTCGTTATGCGCATGCGGAACGTGTTAATTAACCCCTGACAAAAACTCACGAGATAGGAAAACAGGAAATAAATACAATCATAAACAAACATATTTTCATAAATAAATAACCTCCCAAGGGTTACATATATACCAAAAAGGGCCAGCTTACAAAAAGGGATCAGTCCACTAAAAAGAATAAATGGTCTTAAGACTACTAGTCGGACTCGCTCTTCAATCCTACTTCAGACTGGACAATCTCTGGAGACAATGATTCCTCCATCTACGGTCCTGAAATTTTGGCCCACAACGGGGTGAGACATCATCTCAGCAAGTTTAGCTCCCTAAACCCCTATTAGAAAGAAAATACACCCAGGGTGGCCAAGCCACCTCACACAGAAGACTTACCTCGTCTTAATTCCTTTCCTGCAGGTTAGCACAATTTATATCATACAATCTCAGGTAATAATAAGAATTTAAATAATTGGAACGACATCACTTTCATATAAATCACAATCGCACTCAGCACACATTCCAATTATTTACTGCCACGCTAGGACATAGCCTACTCGCAATTTAGCTATTTACTGATATTTATGCCAGGCATCGCCTCCCCCCAATGGAGCGCGACTTCGTCACTACGTCGACGGCATTCTCGAAAGAGCATGGCTCCAGTTGGCCTAGCCTCTACTGCGACCCTAGCCACGTCACTCATTAACGGCAATTCACAAGGAGAACAAGTCCAAGGTTGGCCTAACCACTACCGAGACCGAGTCTATCAACCAAAGACACGACAAATTATTATTGACTTCCTGGACATTCCATATTTTATTCACATACTCCAATTACAATAGTAATCCTTAACAATCCAATTTCTGCATCAAAATCCAACACTTGGGTTTTTATGGCTAAAAATCCTATTTATCACAATCAACACTCAATTTGCCACATCCATTCATCAAATTTAAATTCTAAATGCACAGCAGCGACCAGCACGAAATTCTAAGAAATTAGGGTCAAAAATAATTTTTCGAGTGTTTTTTTAATAATAATATTTTAATGATTTTCGGAATATAATATATTATTAACTTTTCTAGAATTTTGAAACATTAAATAAATAAAAAATAAAACCCATTAAGTCACATCAAGGCTTATATTAAATAAACCTACTTAACTTTAAACTAAACACATTTAAGACTAATTAAATCTCTTAATCCAAATCACACTTAAATAAACTAAACTAACCTCCTAAACATAATTAACTTAGACTAAGCACATTTAGGGCATCATTAACCTCTAATCAAGATTTAGTGAGCTAAACTCATCGGATTAGTGAGCCGAGCGAACCAAAATGACGGGGCCTACGCGAGGATCAACTTTTCTCAAGGCGGGCCAAGCACCCTGGGATGAGAAGTCGTCCAAAATGGGCCTCGAACTTCTAGATATGGGCTGGAAGTTCAGCCCCCGTCCATGGCCGAACGGAGGAGAACAGGTGGCGGTTCAGGCTCGGGACGGCGAAGGAGGGCGGCGGTGTGCTGGCGGCTAGCTGGCGTCGAGCTCCGGCAGCGATGGCGGCAACGAACGGGCGGCGAAGGGGCGATGTGACAGCCGGGCGGCTGGGCACGACGAGCCGCGCGCGAGCCGGCCGGCGAGCGGGGCGCGCAGCCTTCGCGTAGACGCACGGCGGCGGCAACGACCATGGTGGCTCCGGCGACGGCGGCGAGCGGCGGACGAGCTGGGCGGATGGGGGGTGGTCGCACACTGGTTTTTCTGCCCTTTTCCTTCTTCAAAAACCCCAAGAAGCCATGAAGAAGATGAAGTTGATTGGCCCCCTTTGAGATTAAATCTCCACCCTCCAAGTGTCACCATCCAAGCCCTTCTTGCCCCACCCCATGACATCACATGTGATGTCACAATCCACTAACTCCAACCTCCCACAACCTTACTTCAATAGGTTTAATTCCATTTTCCGCCAGGGCATGAAATCTCGTACATTGATTTCTTCAATTCCGTTCAATTCTCTTCCAATCGAGCCCACTTAAAATCCATAAAATTAATGCATATTCCTCATAAGATATGTGACACCTCAGGACTTCCAATTTCTTAATTCAGTCACAATTTCATGGTTAATTTCACTCTGGCACGATATTAGCGCGTCCTGACCTATCGGGTAGCTTTTAGAAATTTTTATGCATTTGACTTGTGGTTGATCAATCTCAAGCCACAATGTACATCTTTGACACATTGGCGACCATCGGTTATTGTGGAAATCTCAAGGTTTCAAATACGGACACAGGGGACCCAATCGACAAAAAAGTCGGTCCAGTGCCGACCGATAAGAATAGTGTGATCTGGTGGAATCACCCACACTTGATCACATGCCTCTGTCGAGCCGACCTATCTCCGGCTTCTAATCATTTTTAACAGTGCCATAATGACCCTTGCAGATTAGCTCGGTCGAAAGGTCGCTTCGGTCAAATTCTTGAGTCTCGATGCATTAGAATATCTTACCGGCTTTACTCGATAGATTCGGTTTTCACGAAGTGGCCAACTCAAGGAAAAGAACCATACGTGCAAAGATGAAATGCCCATCTCAATTTACTGAAAATAGAATTGGAAAAATCGGGATGTCATAAAATCAATGTCCGTTTTATATATTGATAATTCAGAAAAAATAGTTTGAACCCACTAAAATGTTCAGTAAAAGTTACGAGCACTAAGAAAATCTCAATTTAGTAAATTTCTAACTTGAAAATTATTTGATACATATTTTAGAGCCTATTATTCCCCATCAATAATTATTATGGCAATATGCGTTTCATCATCACTCTATAAAATCAATTTATGTACAAATTCCTATTAATTAAATACTAATAAATTACATTTCGAAAACCACTAACATGAAAAATACCTTTCGGATTTTCAAGACATTACCAAGTTAAGAAATTGACTGAGATTTCAAATGTGACATTTATTATCTTTATATCCTACATATTATCAATTGATGTAGAATATTCAGGATGTCACAATAAGTCTAATGTGTAAGACCATGAGGTTAGCAACCAAAGGGAATAAATGTAAAAAAAATACTAAAGCTATTGTGTGGTGGCTAATTCAATCATAAACTCTTCTTTGACCAATTTAGTTCTAAATTTTTTGAAGATTTGCCAATGCAATTCTTCCGGCCAATTTGGCTGAAAATCGTTAATGTGCATGCTATGCGTCCTACATGCACATCTGACATTAACACAGATGATTTTTACAATTTTTTTTAAAGTTTTTGAATGTTTTCTTTATTTTTTCTTTATTTTCTGCAGTTCCCTCCATCAATGGGTGGCCATAGCCCTCACTAGATCCGGGCAAAGACATCGTGGTTGTTGCTGGCCACCCCCCTCACCAAATTTAGGTGAAGTGTCACAGCCCTTGGCATCCACAACCCTCATCCCTTGTTGGCCCTCACCAACCTTCGCTTGTGGCTGGCGAGTGTGTTGTGGCCTTGCGACTAGGGAAATAGGGAAAAAAAATTAAGAAATGAAAAGAAGGAAAAAAAACTCAAAAATATTTTAAAAATTGTGAAAACCATCCTCGTTAGCACTAGTCATCATGCCATGTAGGATGGCTATCACTGATTGGATTGTCATGTTAGTGATTTTTAACTAAAATTGGTTAAAATGACTATATTGTCAAATCATTAAAATGTTTAAAATAAAATTGATAAAATTAAAAAGTTTAGGAATAAATTAAGCGTTGTATGGTAGATTTAAAATTTTTGAATAATTTTTTCGCAACTAAATAAAAGCCTATTATATTCGTGATCTCCTAGCTGGTGGCCTAAATTCGCACGAGCCATTATTGGAGCTCGTGGTTTCACTTTCCTGACCACATTCAGGTCCCCAGAAGCCCCCCTTCCCAACTTAGAAAATTCTGCAGTCGTCCACTTTTTTCCTCCATCAACTGATCAGGATTTCGGAATCAGACTACGGGATTTGCACGTTTCATACTGCAAATCTTTTCCAGCTGCACAATAAGCGAGTCAACTCTGTCAGAGTACTTTTGATTATGAACTGAGATATGCGTCGAGTCGACGGGGTTAAAACCCTACGAAGAAAAAGAATATGTAGACAGTAATCATGCAACTCCATCCAGATCCCAGCGACTTCCGTGGTCGTTTTGGTTTGTCTTCTTGCTTGATCGGGAGAGTGCTTGATGCTGGCGCAACTCGTATATGTGCCGATTGTAAGGGTGACGTTCATTTTCGCGGAAAAGAGAGACCTAGGACTAGGCAATGTTTTCCACATGTATTTCTTAGTTTGAATATAGAGACAGTCCACCGGCTTGGTCAGTGTTTTCCTGCCCCCTTGGTTAGGAATCGGCGTTCATCAGGTAACCACAACCAACGCAAATTCAATTCCAGGAAGAGTCAAACTCAGTATAACACGCGTTGCCATCAAGCATGGGCAGCCACGTTTCCGTGAACGTACAAATTTCTCCGTCCATACATGTCGAGCAAGACTCTATTCATCGGGTGGTAGGCTTGATCTTATTGTTATATTGCTTGGATCGGAAAGGATTTGATTTGAGCATGAGATTTGTCGCGTCCTTGAGGGCTTCGACAATAGAGAATCTTGACCATATAAGCTCATTTTGTCCTCAAAACATAATAGAAAAAAGCTCTTGATTTAGAAAAGACTCTTGCATTGGCCCAGAGTCCATGCACCCAAGCACCCAAACCAATCAAAGCCAAGATAAGACGAGACCTATTTGTAAGGCTACATGATCAACATTTAAGATGGAGTCGATTTATGGACTAAAATCCGAAATGAATTTATGAATTTGCCGAATTATACATTTCTCAGCAAAATTACAACCTCTCACATGCTAGAATTTGAGTGTAAAATTGATCTTCTTGATCCCTTCATATACTTTCTAAGACACTAGTTTGCTTCTCCATGACTACAACACAAAATTATCGCATCATCATTAGAACATGTAAACCAAGTCTATCTAGATCGTTTATCATATGTACTTGCTAGTGTGACCTACATAATTCCAAGTTCTGATGATCTTCATCCGCATAGTCCAAAGATTATGCAAACAACTTCTCAAACACACTTAAAAAATCAACGAAATCCCTAGAGAGGCATCTGCCTTGCATCGAACAGTTGAGATTTCATTTTATTTCTTTACGTAATTGATCGAGCACTTGTTGTGTGCCACGCCTCAGGTCCTTTTCACGGTGCCTTCCTCTGATGGTGAAAATGGACAACGTCCACCGACAGAAGAGCGCGATAGACGCAAATAGAAAGGACCTCAGCGTACGAATACAAGGCTTCCAATTCACCCATCCCATGTGGTGTCCTGTGGCACAGCTTGTCCTAATCGATCAAGGCAAGGTCGAACCCATGTGGTTGCGAGGTGGCCATTGATCCATTCATCGGGGACCATAGATAGTTGTGGGGATAACGCCCCCTATCCCAAAAATACGCAAATCCTCACAGGCCTCATCCCAAAACAAGGAAGAGAACATCGCCCCCGGGAGCATTTTACATGTGCGTCTCAGATCGCTCGTCAACTACGAATGACAGCAACTCCTGGCCCAGTTTGTGTCCTGATTCGCCGATCATAGAGGATGAATCTTCGCACTTTTTGGTGTCCCCGTTTTCAAAAGCGGGTAGGTCGTACGAAGTGACCCACGATCAATCTGACTCTCTGTGGCTGGGCAAGTGGTCGATTGAATTAACCAGTCGACGTAGCGAACGATCTTCTCAACAAGTACTGTTTTGACACTGTTGAGGCTTGAGTTTTGAAGGTCTAGGATTGCTGATTCATGGACTCCACGGTTTGTCATATGCATCCGGAAGAGACTAGGGATAAGTATATTAGGAGTGTCATAACTTTCATACTATATGTGCCATAATTTTTTTTGCACTCACTTGAATGTTATATTGGTGTAAAATCCATAACTTAAATGTCATTTCTAGCAAATCGTCCTAAGTGAATTTTTTTCTAAATTTTCCATTTCAGGTGGGAATTTTTAAAAATAAATTGAAATCCATTATGGAAATTTTTGTCCAACGTAGTAAGAGTATAACAAACGTCATTATTTCTTGCTATATCTTTAAAGCCTTTCACAATTGGATGACGTCATTTCAAACTCGCTCTCTCTTTTCCTCAAATGACACCATTTGCAAACTCTCTTTCTGTTACTTAAGTGGTCACTTTTAAAAAATTGATGAACCTAAGTTTTCAATTCTAAAAATTTATGATACTGAAATAATCATTCGTGAAATTATTGGAACTTTTGCTATTTTTCAATCAAACACTCAAGCGAAAAATGTTTTCCTTCTCAAGTGCTGACTTCAACTTTCTGATTTGTTACGTCAGATGATGTATTATAACTCAATTGACATAATTGAAAGTTTTATGATTGAATTAACAAAAATACAATAGGTCTATAACTTTTTGAATAAAATTTTCTTTGACTGAACTTCGAAATTCTTGTCAATAAACAAATTTTCTCCCTTCTTTGTTTAGTTTCCCACACCGGCCATTCTATTTAACTAGATCCCATTCAGACGCTCCGTCTGCCATCGAAGGGGTTCTCCTCTGCTTCTGCGGTTTCAGAATCCAAGTTCCCAAAGATGACTGCTTCCCTCTCCCAACATCTCTCTCATCCGTTTGGCTTTTTCAGGCAAAATTGCACATGGAAGTCAAGAATTTCAAGTTTCACAGGGTGAAGTCTAGTAACGTCAAGAGTCGTGAATCAACCAAACATTGACCAACCCATTGGGCGCGCAACACATTATGATGGCACTACGGATTTCCATTAATCTTTCCCTTTTGTATCGCTTAGGATGGCATAGAAGATTCAACATAAACTCAATCTTGCCAATCTAGATGAGATCACACTTGTGCTCTCCTGTCGTATTTTAAGTGGAGTCTTATTGAATTACACTTTAAATTGACAACAATATGCATATTAATTATAGGATTGCATATGCACAAATTTGCTCGATGGGATCATAGCATATTATCATATTAATTTGTTTTTTTTTTTTTTTTTGGTGAAAGGTAATTAATATATTGAAAAAGATCGGGTGAACAAAAGAAAAAGAAAAAAGAAGAAAAAGAAAAGAAAAGAACACGGCATCTGAATCCACATTCAAAACAACGGATCATAATGAGTGGAGGGATGCCGGAAAAAGCCACAGATGTGGCAACCCACTACCAAATAAGAAAGGAAAGCACGACATGAACAACCGGCAAATAGAAACAAAATACCCTCAGGTTGGGAAGGAACCATCCTCGGGATTCAGTGAGAATCGCTGCACCAGCTGCAACTGCACCAACTGCACTAGCTGCAACTGCACCAACTGCACCAACTGTCTTAATCAAGCCGCACTAGCTGAAAGGGAAGGAATTAATGCTCCCCAGAAAAGATGACCGGGTCAATGCCCCATCTCCGCCGCAACCTTTTATTCCTGATGTATCTTCAACATTCTTAACAGTGATTACCTTATCTCTAACCACTTTAAAGAGATGATTCTTCATAACCGAGACAAAAAGAGCTTGTTCTTGAAAGAGAATATTGTTCCTGTTGTTTCAAATAATATGACACAGTGCTCCGAAGGAGAAGCGGGCTATGCACTTATAACACTCCTTTCCCATAAGCATGGTGATGGCTCAACGGAGATTATCTTCCTACGTCCTGTTATGCCAAGGCAGATTGCATTTGGTCACCCAAAAGAAGGCAACCCCTGTTGTGACATGACACCCAAAAAATAGATGGTCAATAGAGTCCGGTACATCGTTGCAGAAGGCACAAGCACCACTATCTATTTTACCATGAGACAATAAAAGTGTCTGAGTGGGTAGCTTGCGTTTAGCTATAAGCCAAAGGTTTACTTGATACCGTGGTGTAATTTTGTTGTTCCAGACGAACGTATGCCAATAGACCTGAGTCCTCTTCCACCTGAAGATCTCTCAAGCCGTCGCAACAGTGAAGCGTCCTGACGAATTCTCCCTCCAGTCAAAACAATCCGAATTCTGAGAGAGACTCGGGAGGGGATGATCCCAAGACTCAAGCATCAACTTGAGAGGTTGCCCAGCATCAGAGAAGAGATCAGTCATTGTTGCTTGCCTAGAAAGCCCTGAACTGTATATGAACGAGTTCATATTAATTTGTTGTATCGCAGTTGATGAATAAAGTTGCAACAAGTGTTTAGAAGATAATATATACATTTTCGAGATAATTGACTATGAAAAGTGAAGAAAAAATGAGCAAACAAGAAAGTAAAATGACATGGCACCTAGGAATACACAAAGTTAACTTTTTTGTTATTGTAGATATGCTCATAATAGAAGGAAGCGATTCAACTTGGCGAAGCACCGGTTTAACATTTTTAATCACTAGTTTAGGGTGCGCATGACAAAATTTCTGTTTCTCGATTTCTCTATTTCTCTGTTCCTTGGAATAGGTTTGGAAAGAAATCCGTTTGGTAACGCAATTTGATTTCTCTATTTCGAAACAGATTTCTATTCCGTAAATAGAGAAATTGAAGAAATCAAGCTGAAATTTTTAACTTATCGGTTTCTGAAATAGAAATCGAAGCTGAAATCAAACCATATAAAAGAACCTTGCGCTTTCTTGCTAACTTAATTCACTTATAACCACAACTTCACAAATTATTGTTAATTTTCTTTTTCTTATTTTGCTCGTGTTTTTTTTTTTTTTTCATTTTTTTTCAATTTTTTTTTTTTTTTGATAACTTCCTCTTTAGGATGAAAGTCAATCAAATGGGTCCCCAATTTTAAAAAACGACCAAATTTTTCAAATGCTTACTTAAAAACAATGGGACTCTTTCCTCCTAGAAAAGGCACGCGCATGGCCAGTTGAAGAAAAAGTTCTTACGTAATAGTTGAATAAAAACGTGCCTAGAAATTTATCCTTGTTTCTTTATGGATTCAAAATTCTTGTAAAATCAAAATAATTAAATTGTTACACAATCTTGAATTTTAATTTGAAGGCAAGAGATTCAAGAGAATCTCTCTCTTTGCTATGCAATGGCCATTAAAGGTTCATTGATCAACAATAAAGAAATTAGGGATGAGCAACTAGATTGATTTAATTCGAGAATCAAAATAAACCGACCTTCTCTCGATTGGTTCCTAACCATAAACGTTATTTCAAGGTAGAATTCTCATATATTTATTTACGCAATCAATTTTATTTTGTTGATAATGTTGTATAATATTAGTCTTAGATAAAATGATAAGGCTGTATAGGCACCATTGATGGCACCCATATTCATGCTTCCGCAATACTTGTCTGAACCTATGTAAGATGAGCTTGCAAATGATACATTGACCAAGGAGGGAAATCAAATAAATACGCTTAGAAAAACCATTGCCAATAAAATGGCAAGGGATAATAATATGCCGGAAATTCCATGAAATTGTATTTTTAACTTTTGTAATGTATTAGTATTATTTCGACTATTATTTTGTATTTGAGGATTTCCTATGTTATTATCTAATCAATTTCTATTCTTAGAAATATAAATTTTATTTTGTTATCAAACGGATTTTTGTTTTAGAAATAGAAATTTTGAGTCGTTATCAAACGGGTTTCTTTGCTTTTAAACTTGTCCGGGAATAGAAATTGAAAAATTAATTTCGACTTGGCGAAGCACCGGTTTAACATTTTTAATCACTAGTTATAAATATTTGCCATGTTTTTTTATAGCACAATATTTTTGTTTAGTTTAGAAAAATCAGGAAACATCAAATTTAAAAGAAGCCAGGTCCAAAAATTAATTTAGTTAGATAGTTTGGATGAAGGAAAGGAGAGCAGAAGAAAGAGGAGAGAAAATACCACCAAAATTCATCTTTTCTCTCCTATCTGTCTTCATATTAACTTTTCCATGTAAATTCCCATCCCCCATTCGCCTCACTTTCCAAATATAGCATAATTTATTTTTATTAAGTTAGAAGAGTGAGAAGGGGCGATCAGTCAGATGGCCTTCCTAAAGCATTACTATAAAAGTTTCATGCATGCAATTAAAATGTTCGACATGAGACATAATTAATACTCATTTTGGGCAAGCCTGGCATTTTTATATTACCGGATGCAAGTTAGAGTAACAGAGGAAAGATCTCTACACCCAATACAAGAATGATCTCTACACTCGGTATGCAAGCCGAACCTACTTTAGGGGCGAATTACCATTGAGGAGCGATTTGAGAGTTTGAACACATAGCCTAGGGGGTTCACAACACTAGAAAGCAAGTCCCAATCAACTATACCAATTCTTATCGGTGTTCAAAGACAGGCATGGAATCTCTCTTTCGACTCGGACAGTAAAAGCAAGATCCGAAAGGAAACAAAATGTGAGAAAACGACAAGAACTTGCGTAGGGTTGTGTCCCGCTAGAGCTATTATCGGCCCAAAAGACGAAAATCTTGCCACAAATGTCACTCTCAAATCTCGATCACACCATCGACGGGTGGACTTTCATTTCTCGGTCTGGTCTAGTCTAGTGACAAAAGGATTAGCCTCCATCTGTTGAATTAGCCGCCTTTTAACCCCATAATAACTGTATTTAAGCACATTAACTGTCGTCACGTGAACAATGTCACTGCTTTTATACGACATTAACCCGACTTTCAGGTCGAGTAAATTGATCTTCCGTGGAAGAAACCCAAACCTGGAACTCGCAGTCGAATGAAATTCTAGAAGGGATTTGATGGGGACGTGGCCGGAATCATTATAGAGCGAATGACGCGAAACCGGCGGATGCTATGCATCAGGGTGAGTGAGATAGGTTCATTTCCCATGTTTAAATCATTGTGATTTCAGTAAAGACGTTGTTCTTCCCTCCCTCCCAAAAGCAAACGAAAACTTATCCGACAGATCTTGCTATAATAATTAAAACGTGGGGGGACCAAGAGTTGGTTTCAGGAGCACCTACGTTAGGTTCCCTCACATCGCTTGCAAAGAGCCGAGAACAGATTCCTATGAATATCGTCTAGGTTAAGTTAGGCCATGAAAATCATGGTTTTGGGTTTTGATTTGCAGGAGCAGATCGAGATCCTATTTACAAAACCATATAGGCCCTAAAGCAAGCTATGGATTTGCTTAGTGGGTAACTCCGCCATTATTTCAAGTTAGTCTAGCTTCTCATAATGTGTTTTCTAGCTTTGAATTTCGGATTAAAATGATACACATTAGAGTTAACAATTTTGACTGCAAATTTTGTATTGTCGATGCGAAAATTTCTTATATAAAAAAGTACCATGGTAGGTTTAGACTGTATATATGGCTAAATTGGATATAATGCCTAAGCCAGTCCAAAACTTAATGATTATGGTTTTTTTCTTCATATATCCTTTGGTTGGATGACCTTCCTCTAATAATGGTTTTGGGTTTTGATTTGCAGGAGCAGATCGAGATCCTATTTACAAAACCATATAGGCCCTAAAGCAAGCTATGGATTTGCTTAGTGGGTAACTCCGCCATTATTTCAAGTTAGTCTAGCTTCTCATAATGTGTTTTCTAGCTTTGAATTTCGGATTAAAATGATACACATTAGAGTTAACAATTTTGACTGCAAATTTTGTATTGTCGATGCGAAAATTTCTTATATTAAAATGTACCATGGTAGGTTTAGACTGTATATATGGCTAAATTGGATATAATGCCTAAGCCAGTCCAAAACTTAATAATTATGGTTTTTTTCTTCATATATCCTTTGGTTGGATGACCTTCCTCTAATAAAGCTTTCGATTGGTGGATCATAAGATATACCCACATAGAGACTTAGCTAATTATAAATGTGAATGATGTCCATATTGAAGCCCACCATTCACAACCATTCTCTAATTAGGGATGGAGAAAGGCATAACCCTTTTCACTCGAGCAAGCCATGCACACTCAAACATCCATTATTGTGTGTGCATATGATTACAACAGAATGACCGCATATTTAGGTTTGAAGTCTGAGCAAGATGACGAATCTCTCTCTCTCTCTCTCACTCTCTCTCAACCATAGCAACACCAAGTAAGAAAAATTTGAGTCCACAAGTTTGATGGTCATGTGACGTGTGCATGATGCAGAAATTGAAACATGCATACTTTTTGAGAGATTCATCTGGTTAGTTAGTGAGAAAATTACAAAAAAGTCATATATTTATTACATTGATATTAATTCAGTTTTAAAAACTTTCAATTGAACCAATTTAATTTTAAACATTTTTTTACATTTCATCAATTGAGTCCTTCTGATCAATAAAAGTTGAAAATTGTTGACATGGACACCGACCGTCCTATATAGCATAAACAACATTGACTTGGACATTTTTTAATAGTTTTTTTTTTTTGAATTTTTTTTCCTTTCTTTTTCTTTTCATGGCCTGTAGTGGTGGCTGGCGAGGGCGAGGCCTACCCTCTCCTGTGGTTGTCATCGCCATCAGCACTGCTTTGCCTTTGCGCACGACCAATCTCCCTTGTGGAAACGTCTCTGTCTCTGTCTCTTTCTCTCTCTATGAACCTCAAATCGTATCGATGACAACAAGCCCCACTACCGCGGCAATGGACATGGTTGGCCTTGTGTGATCACAGACAAAGGGCTGCGCCAGGCAAACAACCATTGTCAGGGGGAAATAATGGAGGTTGCAACCTCCATGGTCGTGGGTCCTTTCGCTCCGTAGCTCTGCAGTTGAACTAATTAAGAGAGCCAATCCCACCACCACAGGCTATGAAGGCCGTTGGCCTCGAGTGACTATGGGTCGTGCGAGGCAAGCGACCCCAAATCTGAAGATCGTGACCTCCATAAGTGCGAGTCCAACCTCGGTGCAAAGAGATAACTAAAGAGAGACACAATCTGAACACTTGAAATAATTGAAAATTACTTTTCTCATTTTCCATCATTTGTATTGCTAAAAAAACGAGTAACTGAGAATGTTTTCATTATTAATGGAAAATTGAATTTATATGTTTTTGTCAATAATAAAAACATTTTCCATTGATGGGCTACCTCGAGGATACAAACAATGGATACATATATTTTTGTCGTTGATTACTTGTGAAATAGGAGCTTATCGGTATACAGAGTTGGTCCACTGTATTGTAGTAGACTTTCTTCAAGTCTTGAGCATGACCTACCTGATTAAGTATCAACATATAATATCTTACATCACTTACTATATCAATTTTATGGATCCATTTTGGTATACCTAGCATTACTTAAAACTTTATAGGATAATGCAAAGTATGCTAATATTGGGCTACAAATCCACACACTAAACAATAGGTCAAATTGTACTCTGTGTTAGAATTTAATCCACTCATTAAAAAGATGAGTCACAACCGTCCACATCGGTCGGTACACCAGTTACATAGACCAATCTTAGCACACCTTCGCTTTGGCCTAACTTATTATAAAAGGTAGAAACCTTGGCTCTAGCTTGACAGCTTGCTGCTACTTATGGAAGAACTCACATATCGTGCTTCCTCCTCATTAGTTGTCCCTTTCTATCATAATGCCTTACCCACCCTCCAGCAACTCGTCCCCTTGATCCTCCAAACCCGACCCGAGGACTGGGTTTACTCCATCTTTTGGCGGCCCTCAAGAGACGATCACGGCCGTCTTGTCCTCACCTGGGGCGACGGCCATTTCCAAGGAACTACAAGAGATCCATTCCCATCCAAGCCTACCACCAAAAGGGTGCTCAAAGAAGCCCAATGTCCAGATGGTAAGTTCGCTCCGGGCAGTGACATCGGCGACCCTGAATGGTACTACATCTTCTCCGTCACGAGGTCGTATTCCTCCGAGGATGGGATTCTAGGAAGAGCGTTTCGCTCAGGAGGTCACATCTGGTTGAGCGGTGAAAATCGCCATGAGCTGGAGATGTATGAGTGTGATGAGAGGGTCAAAGAAGCAAGAATGCACGGAATCCAGAGCATAGTGTGCATATCAGTCCCTAATGGTTCTGGAGTTCTTGAATTGGGCTCCTCAGAGATCATCAAAGAAGACAGGAGCTTGGTACAGTTAGCCAAGTCCCAATTCCCTTCTCATTTCATGAACCTCCGAATCAATCCTCGCGGAGAGAACCCGTCCAACGATGCCAAAGGCGAACCGGCCCTCGTCGTTGCGAGCAAGCGCCCATATGCTAAATCTGTGGGCGTGGTACATCATAACATATCTAAGGAGATCTGTAGGAAGAAAATAGTCGACGAAGACATTAAGGAATCCCCACTGTCGCCATCGCTGTCTGGCCCGTTGAGCCACGTGGAGGCGGAGCGGCAGCGGAGGGAGAAGATGAACCAGCGGTTCTACGCGCTCCGCTCCATCGTCCCCAACGTATCGAGAATGGACAAGGCGTCCCTCCTCACGGACGCCGTCGACTACATCAAGGAACTCCGATCCCGGATCGCCGAGCTGGATTCCAAGCTGGCCAAGTCCGAGCGGCCGTCTCCGAAGCGCCTCAAGACCGAGATGGACGTCGCCTCCTTCGGTGACGTGGGTGAGACAACGTCAAGGTCGAGCAAGGACAGCTCAACGACAGGCGTGACTACGCCGGATGTCCCGGGGCTGAGAGAGATGGCGGTGGAGGTGAAGGTGGTGGGGCAGGAGGCGGTGGTCCGGGTGCGGAGCCCGAATCTGGGGCACCCGTGCGCGAGGTTGATGGACGTGCTCAAGGAATTGGGGTCGGCGGTCCAACACGCGAGCGTGTCGTGCGTGGAGGGGATGATGATTCAGGACGTGGTGATTAGGACTCCGGTCGACTGCTGGGTCTGCGACGAGTCCATTCGCGATGCCATTCGGGGTAAACTAGGCAAGGGATGAATTTTCTTTTTGCCCTTTTCGTAGTAAAGGCAACTACCGACGTTTGGTAGTACGATCGTGAATTTTCTTTCCTTTTTTCCACGTTGTTTGATCGAGTAAAAATCCTGTATCTATGTTTTCGATGGGCCACAATTTTCATTTCTATGGAAACTGCTCAAAAGGGTCTGCTTTTCTTATGCCGACGAAAGATAATGTTCATTTTTGCAAAATAAATAATTTTAAATATATTTTTATGAAAGTGATTAACTGCTTATTAAAATAAATGAGCAAAATGTATTTTTATTGTTCGTGTGAATGTTTAGACATTAAATTATTATTAATAATGAAAACAATTTTTATTAAATAATTATTTCAATCAATATAAATGATATTTTTAGCAAAATGTATTCTAAATCATTCACCTTTTCATGAAACATTCAGAGCCTACATCAAGGTTTATTTACATGACCTCACTAAGGCAGCACTTTGTCTGTAAACTCGCCATGATGCTACGAACGTCGCCGGCTTGCTGCACATACTCCAGCTTGCGAGTCGCAGGATCATAGCACAAGAGGGCTCTCCAAATACTTGAGCGCCGTATCCCAGCCACAACAACCCAGAACCCTCGAGGAACCGGTGACTGCTGACCGGAAAACGGGGATCTCTGCCGGACGCTGTACTCCTTCATCCACTACCCACCCTCCTCAGTCATCCACCCGTCCAAGCTCTTCCATCGCCAGCGGGGGACAAGCCCCAGTGTTTTGCGCAAAAGTTGTTCATACATGACAGAATAAATTCAGTTGAATTATAACGATATAATATTATTTCTTCGCATTTAAAAATGATGCCTCGGCTTTTATCATCAAACTAAGAGAGAGAGAGAGAGAGAGAGAGAGAGAGAGAGAGAGTTCCAAAGTTCCTGACGATCATGCTTGAGACTAATTACTTAGTTTGCATAAATTCCTGTGCTAGTATGATTGCACCATTTGAAAGATTATGGAACTAATCTATTCATTCGTTAGAATTGAATTGTACTATTTACACATATCTTAAGAAGTTGGCCATACGAAAGGTAAAAAGTTATCACAGAATTTAGTCCTGCAAACTGAAACGTTCTTCTGGTCTCTTGGATAAGGCATAGCGCAGGCAAAGCATAAAGGCATCGATGGGAGTTTCAGTTATAAAATGTTTGGAAAGATGTAAGAGAAATCAACTTCGATTTGAGTTTTGTCCTTGTCTTGTTGAATCGAGTGTAGACTGAGGGGATGATGGTCAAATGCTGAAATTCAACGGCAAAAGAGATGAAAAGTATAGTCTACCTTATGCATGAGTTATCTTGTGTTGGGACCATCTGCTCTCCGTGAGAATGCTTTAATTTCTTTTTCCTAGTACTTACCGGAAGAATGTGATAATCCCCGCCCGCCGCCCCACCCCCCCACCCCGCCCCCCCAAAAAAAAAGCATAATTACCCCCTGCACCCAATAGAAATCACCATTTGATTGCAGTAGTTTCTGAAAAACAAAGAGGAAATTGGAAGCACAGGCACAATTGGTTAAGATGGCAAAGGGATTTTCAATTGGGAACATTAAGATTACATGTTTTTTTTTTTTTTTTTTGGTAAGAGGTAATAAATATATAGGGGAAAGGCCAAATGTACAAAAGGTCATAGCATCGAAAACGTACACTCAAGATGAGAGGATATAATGAGTGGACGGATGCTGAGATGTAAAAGCAACAACACAAGGCAACCAAGAAAAGGAAGCCAAGCTAATAAGAGACAAGCACGGCATGAACAACCGGCGACTAGAACACAAACTCCTCAAAGGAGGAAGGAGACCACCACTACAAAAACAACAATTGCAGCTTAGAAGAAAACCCCAGCAACGGCACGGCAGGGTTAGGGGTCCCCAGAGAAAATAATCAGGTCAAGGTCCCAGCTCCGCTGATAACCTTCTATTCTTGAAATTATCATCAACGTTCCTAAATGTGATAGCTTTATCTCTGACCACTTTGAATAGGTGGTTCTTCATAGCCGGAACAGTAAGAGGTTGGTCCCTAAAAAGGATGCTATTCTTGTTCCCCTAGATAATGTGACATAATGCATCAAAAGAGAAGCGAGCGATGCACTTGTAGAAATCCTTACCCATCAAAAAAGTGGTGGCCCAATGGAGATTCTCCCTCCAAGACCTATTACGCTAGGGCAAATTGCATCTGGCCGCCCAAAAAAAACAATACCAGCCATGACACGACATCCAAAAACATATGGTCCATGGAATTAGGCATCTCATTGCAAAACGCACAAGAACCACTGTCAATTCTACCATACGACAATAAGAGAGCTTGAGTGGGAAGTTTGCTTCTAGCCATAATCTAGAGGTTTAACTGGTACCGAGGAGTGATTGCATTGTTCTAGATGAACGCATGCCAAAAGACAAGACTCCTCTTCGGCCTAATGGCCTCCCATGTTGACGCCACCGAGAACCGACCCACCGGGTCCTGCCTCTAGCAAAAGCAATTCGGATCTTGAGAAAGATTCGGGAGGGGTTCCCCCCACAACTGTAGCACCTCCAAGAGAGATTGCTCTGCTTCAGAAAAAAGATCAGCCACTATAGCCTGCCTAGAGAGCCCAAAGCTATAAATAAGTGAATCTGAAAAAAAAAATAAGTTCAGAGGACCCCTAGGATGCCAGTTATCAAACCAAAGCGATACTATTTGACCATCTCCGATCCTCCAATAGAAGATGTTCCTTACCTCTCTCCTGAAACTTAAGATCTTCTTTCATGCCCAAGAGCAGCAGGTTGGTTTCTTAGCGACCTAAAAGTTCCTATTTTTTAAAAGGGTGGAATGAATCCACCTACACCACATCGCTTCTTTATCCGTAAACATGAGTCAAATGTGCTTCAGCATGGAAGCCTTATTGCAATCTTGAAGCCTCCTAATACCAAGACCTCCCTTCACTTTTGGGAGGCAAACATCATCCCAGGCTACCTTGGCACCTCCCCTCCTCAAATCTAGGCCTTTCCATAGGAATTGCCTGAGGATTTTCTCAATCTGGTCTAACACAGCTGCAGGTAAAATAAATACACTCGCCAAGTAGGCTTGGATAGCATGAAGGATTGACATGATAAGATGAAGACGACCAGTGAAGGAGAGGAAGCGGTGTGTCCAAGATTGAACCCTCGTTGTTATGCAGCTGATAAGAGTGAAACAATCCGCCTTACTGAGCCTTGAAGTAATAATTGGAACCCCCAGATAACGCATTGGCAGGTTACCTTCCTGGAAGCCAAGGTCAAGGAGAATTTGATTCCTTAAAAAAGGCGAACCTCCAGCCAAGAAGATCTCACTTTTGCTTGGATTAGGAAATAAAGCACTCCAACCCGAGAAGGTTTGGAGGCCTTCTTTGAGGAGAGCTATAGTAGGGATATCAGTCTCACAAAACAGAAAGAGATCATCCGCAAAAAATAAGTGCAAAAGCTTTGTTGGTTTGCATGTCCAGAAAAACTTAAACTTTGGTTTCAATGAGCATCTAAAAAGGATCCCTGAAAGAACCTCCATAATCAAAGTAAATAAATAAGGAGAGATGGGATCACCTTGGTGAAGACCACGACCACTCGCAAAGAATCCATGAAGCTCCCATTTAGGGCGATAGAGAATTTGAGAGTGCGAACACAAGTCATAATAAGTTGAGTGATAAAAACAGGAAATCCAAACGCCAACAAAACTATCTTTAGGAAGACCCAATCAACTGTATCATAGGCTTTCCGAAAGTCTACCTTGATCGCACACTTTGGCAAGTATGGCTCGAGATGAAAACTAGAGAAGAGTTCCTGGGCCAACAAAATATTGTCTCTGATCCGCCTACCCTTTACAAAAGCACTTTGAAAAGGGCTGATCACACTCTTCAATACCGCTGCAACCCGGTTAGCCAGCACTTTAGTAATACACTCGTAAATGGTATTACAACAGGCGATGGGCCTGTAATCATCAACGGGAGTCACGTTAGGCACTTTTGGAACCATCACCAAGATGGTATTATTGATCTCCCTTAATAGCTTCCCAGAAGTGAAGAAGTCCATCACTGCCACCATCACTAGCTGCCCAACGATCTCCCAATTTTCTCTAAAGAATTCGACCGTAAAGCCATCCGGCCCAGGAGCTTTTCCTCTAGGTAAAGAGAACAAGATATCCCGGATCTCCACATCAGTAACCGGATGAGCAAGAAAGCTAATTTGATCAGCCGAAAGAGGATGCTGGATTACATGTTTGGATGCCACTAATTACATACAAATTGCTCGAGGTTAAAGTTATATGCACTAATCAAATACCTTATTGTAACATATTGATAGGACTTTTTAGGCGTGTTTCATGGACTGTCATATATTTAACACTTCATTTCTAGTTCCTTGAGTTATTAAAAAGAAATTGGGATAAAGAAAGAAATAAGTGGATAAGTACAGGCATGGTCCAAGAGGCTCACCAATGGTTCCCCTTTCGCAACTGGGATGTAGAGTTAGGAGGACCACATCTAAAGAGAGTTTTCTCTCTGGTCGTGGTAGGCTCTCGGGTAAGCGCGGGGAAATCTTTTTCCTTTATTTTTTTGTCTTGCTCTTTGGGAGATAATCCCAAATAAAGAAAACGTTAGTCTTTGGATGACATGCTATGGAAAGCATAACCCCAGAAAAAAAAAGTAGGAACAGACATCGACAAAATATTTAGGTCGACTTGGGTATACACGGTTTTAGATAATAAATTTAAGGAAAATTAAAGAAGCTCGACGTTTTCTTTTTTGGAATGATTCAATTGTGAGGCCACCGATCCATCCCTTTACGTGTGATGTTGACAACGCTGAACGCTAACGCGACCAACGTAGTGGTGACCATCGTCTAGTAACCACCATACCATCCAACCCCACCCCTCGCGGTGGCTGGCTGTGGGGAGCCTCTCTCTCTCTTCAGATTATGTACTTTGTTGGGATGGTCGCCTCTCTCTCTATCTACCATCACAAGCATTAAAACATTTACCGTTGACAATGGGCAAGAATTATCAAAAACCCCAAAACTTTGCACTTGTATCAATTTAGTTACAAACTTTTAATTGCGCCAGTTGAGTTTTAAACATTTTCACATTTTATCAATGGAGTCTATCTAGCCAATTTTGATCGAAAATCACTACGTAGATACCAACCATCCTATGTGGTATAATTAGACCGACGTTGACATTTTTAATAATAGTTTAATATTTTTGAATTGTAAATATTTTTTTTTTTTCTTTTGTTTGCCTTTATTTATTTATTTATTTATTTATTTATTTTTAAGTTAGGGTCGGGATGCAATTGCCAACACTAGACAAGGGTGTCGCAGTCTCTTCTAGAGAGGGAAAACCCGTCGTAGGCCCTCACTTTGGTCGATGAGGGCATGCAGCCCCTCGCCTAGATTTGGCAAGAGCCATGATGTCCTTGCTAGATTTGGGCTAGGTGTGAGCACCACGACCTTTGCCGTCGCTAGGTGAGGGCATCACAACCCTTGCCAAGTCTAAATGAGGATGCCTTTGCTCGTTTTGGTGAGGGCCAGACGCCCTCACCTATGGTTGGCAAGGGTTGCTAGTCCTAAGTTTTAAATTAAAAAAAAAAAAAAAAACAAAGAAAAGAAAAGACAAGAATAAACAATTCAAAAAAATATTGAAATATTACAAAAAAATTGTCCATGTCAATGTCAAGTGTGTAATGTCGGACGGCTGACGTCCACATCAACGATTTATGGCCAAAATTGGCCAAATGGACTTAATTGGTACAATTAAAAAGTTAATGATTGAATTAGTACAAGTGCATGTAAGATTTTCTTGGTAATTTTCCCTTGATAGTGGTGACATGGTGCGACAATTATCGCCTTTCAAACCTTAAATGTAGTTTCTTCTTCCTTTTATTAAATTAGCTTTTTTTATCCTCATACCTTTCTTAGTTTTAAAGTTACAAAATCCAGTCTTGCAATAGCTATTTTCTATACCATCAACGGTCATCATCACACGCATATCTCTACATCATTAGTGATAACTCACCATTGGCATTTTTCGAAACTCATCATCAACACATGCATATTATGAGTGAATTGATTGACAATCTTCAGTGATGATACCAATGAAATGACACTTGATTATGGGATCAATGATCCTTCCACATTTATCAGTACCCAAAGACCTCCAAGAACACTATTTGACTCTTAAGTCACCGTGAGATGCCACTTACATTGGTGCTTGTTCACGCAAATATCTTAGCCCAATTTCTCATCTTTGCCGATACAAAGAAATCATTGATGTTTGTAAAACTAGTTCACCATATGCACTTAATATTGTAGATATTAGTATCAAAAATAGTTTTGGAATTATCAACTTCTCATAGGGATGTTTTCCCAACAAAAAAATCAACTCATGTTGAAGAAGAAACGACTATAAAACAGAGAAAACTTCATACTTTGATACATTCATACTCTTACTTCGTAGTAAACTAGAAGATTATTTACAAAGAATACTTGTCATTGATCATAATCTTATTTGAGGAGTGTATGAATGTTGTAGCATGCTTGGGTTTTGTTAGGATGATCTGCTAGTTTTGGTAGAAGTAGCAAGTGCTACCTTGTAATTACTTAAGAGATTATTTGTGGAATCTAGCTTATTGGCAGCTGTTAATATGAGAGAGTGAACATAGTTTTGATATAAACTGAATCACTATAAAGCTCTATGTGCATTTTCTTCCATTTCTTTACATAATTCATTTATATTTGATAGAAGCATAGTGCACATTTTCAAAAAGGGATGGATGCACGAAGTGACCCACTATTAATATCAGTCTTTGTGGATGATTAAGTTCTCCATTAAAATAACTAATCAACATTTTTAACTATCTATGCTTGTTGATTCATGTACTCCATGGTCTGAAAAGCACTGGAAGAGCACGAAAAGAGTTTCCTCAGCATTTGTCCAGGGGATATCTTCAATGCTTAAAAAGAAACAAGAGAGACTTTGGATATTAAGAAAGGAGAAGACATACCTTGATTAGAGTGCATATCAAGATATATACAGAGATAGCATACGCTTGGCTGTAGGACCTCACAATGAGCTTATTGCTAGTATGAGCATAAAATGTTTTAAGTTTATTAATCCATTAAAGGATTAAAGCCTGGGTAGTAATTTGGCCGTATTAGTTCTATTTTATCTACTATGGATTTAATTTTTCCTATCACGATTCTTGTCAGCTCACCTATTGACACCATAAATTAAGAATACCCATCGGTCGGTCGGTCGGTCACTTTAATCTCAAACTTCAATAGGAAACAGTCACATGGAAAACCCATGCATACATTTAAAATGCGCTATAGCCGGACAACACTATAGGTGAACGAAATCATCATTTAAGATGATTAATATCTTCGGCAAGTCGCCATTGAATTTCTTACCTTCGAGATTTGGATTAAAAATAAGTGTGGATTTACGAGACAAGGGTTCCATTAAGTTTCAAGGTGACCAGATATTGAATATTGAATTTCTCGTCAATAGTCGGTCTTTCCCCACATGGTCGGTTCAGATTTTCTCCTTTTTTGCTATTTAGTTTTTCTCACCGTCCAACCTATAATTGGTATTTATTTTGACAATCTGGTTTCCATCGAAGGAGTTTTGTTCTGCTTCCCTCTCTCAACTTGTGTCTTGTTCGTTTGGCTTTTGATTCGAAACTGTACGTGGAAGTCAACAAATTCAAGTTTTGCAGTGTGAAATCTTCTAACATGAGAAGTCGTGTATTCACCAAACATTGACCAAAGGAATAGGGCGAGTAACACATCGTAATATTACTCATGGGCTCATTAGGACGGCAAATAAGATTTGACATAAACTCGATCTTGCCAATATAGATAAAGGTCAACCTGTGTTCTCATATCGTATTCTATGTTGAGTCTTGTTAAATTTTACTTTAAATTCGCAACAATACGTATTGCAAAGATAGGGTTAAATATGCACAAATTCACTTGACTAGATCAAATATTGTACTGAGTTGACAAATAAAGTTTTCCTAGTGTATAAAAGAGAAAATATACCTTTTTGAGATATTTGCATAAGAAAAATGAAGAAAATGAACAAACAAGAAAGTAAATGACGCATGTCACCCTAGGAATAGAAAACTGTAAATATGCTCATGCTACACGAAGTGATTTACCAAGGCGAAACCTGTTTGAAATTGTTAATCACTAGTTTATAATATATGCTATGTTTAGTTATAGCTTAATATTTGGGAAAAGTATCAAAAGGTTATAAATCTATTGCATTGGTACCAATTCAGTCATAAATTTCTCAATTAGACCAATTTAATCCTAAACCTTTTTACATTGGTATCAATTTAGTCCATCTAGCCAATTTTGACTGACCGGCATTGATGTGGACGTTGATTGGCACCGATCATCTGGCCAAAACTCACATGGTAGATTTTCAGTAATTTTTTTTTTCGAATTTTTTATTAATTTTTTTCTTTTTTTCCCTTTCTTTTCCCTCTTCTTTCTCCTTTGGCTTCTTTTCTTGTAGTGGCTGATGAGGTTCTAGCCTCACGCAGGGCCGTGGGCAAGGTTGGGCAAGGGCCGCGACCCTCATTGGTGGTTGGCAAGGGCTTTGTGGCCCTCGCCTAGTGGCTGGCGAGTCTCATCGGAGCCTCACCAGCCATTGCGGAAAAAAGAAGCCAAAGGAGGAAGAAGAAAGAAAAGGAAAGGAAATGAAAAAAGAAGAAGAAAAATTTAAAAAAAAATTATTTAAAAACTACTATGTCAGCGTTGGCTGAACGGCCGACACCAGTCATTGTTCTCGTCAGTGCCAACCGGCATCCATGTTAACGTCGCCGGTTAAAATTGGCCAGATGAACTAAATTTGTACAAATCTAAAAATGTTTAGAATTAAATTGATCTAATTGAAATGTTTAGAATTAATTAGGTATCAATGCAATAAGTTTCAAACTTTTTTTTTGGCACTTTTCCCCTTAATATTTCATTTACAAATAATTGGGAAACACCGAACCCAAAGGAAGTCACGGCAAAAAATAATAGTTAAATTGTTTGGATGAAGGAGGCGAGAGGAAAGAGGAGAGGAGATATCATAACATTCAAATTTTCTCTCCCGTACGTTTTCACATGAACTTTTCCGTACCCCATTTTGCCTAATTATCCAAAGATTGCATAATTTTTCTTTTGATAAGATAAAAAAGTGAGAAGGGCAACCAGCGTCATGACACTTTTTGGGCAAATTTTATTATAAAAGTTTCATACTCGTGAATCACAATGTTCGATTTTAATCAAACTTGGTACTCATTTTGAGTGAATCCATCACCGTGGCATTACCGGAAACGAGTTGGAGTGAAGGTGGAGTGCTCCACCTAGTACACAAATGAATCCTAGGTCATTCATGAATCAGGACTTTCCGAGATTGACAAGAGATTTGAAAATTCAAATATGTGATAAGGGTGTTTCCAAATCATTTAGAGTAATTCTTAACTTACTTGCCAAATCACCTCGGTGATAAAAAAAGTAGCATGATTCAACTCTTGTGACTTGACGAGAGGAATGAAATCGGAAAGAAAACAAAATGTGAGAAAGGACGAGCACTTGCGTAGGGTCGTGTCCCACTAGAACAATTATTGATCCAAAAGGCTAGTAAAATCATCTCCGACAAACGTCACTTCTCCGTCTAGTCTAGTCTAGCGACGAAGAGGATTAGCCTCAATATATTGGAGTTGATGCAGGAAGGCCACACAACTTAATAACTGTATTTTAAGCACGCTGGATTGATTTTAACCCTAACTATTGTCACGCGAATGACTTGACTGTTTATAGATAATATTAAGTTACTTTTCAGGTCGAGTCTTATCACTTTTCGTGGAAGAAAGTAAATTGCTTAGGGAAATATGGTCCGAAGAAATTAAAAACGATGAATGAAATTCTTGAAGTGAGTGACGCAAAACAAGGGCATGCGATGCATCAGGGCGAGTAAGACAGATTCATTTCCCTTGTTTAAATCAGTTCGCATCTCCCGAAAGAGAACATCAATTGGTACCATGATTGAAACGTGGGGGGGCTAAGGGTCGGTTTAGGGAGCATCCACGTAAAGGTGCACTCACATCGCCAGCAGACTGTCAAAAACAGATTCGGCACCAACGTCGTCAACGCTGCATTAGAGACTCCTCGGAGGTAATCGTCTGTCGCGTTTTGATTATTGAGTTCACACCAAAATGATGGGAGGGGGATCGTGTTTAATCGCCCCTCGAAAAATCCAACCCCACTAATCCTCAAACGATTTTGGGTTTTGATTTGGACGACCGGATCAAGTTTTTATTGTCTGTGTAGTCTCTCTCTCAAAAAACTTACTTTGCTTATGTAGTCTTGTGAATATTAATACTCTATTATAGTCCAGCATTTTCTTCCATCAACCACCACCATAAAAGTTAGTCTAGCTCTCATTTTTAGTTTTTATTGGACTTCAGATACGAAGGACCATGTGTTTTCTAGCTTCGGCGATTTTCTGATTAATAATTGTGATTGCCATCCCCAGAGTTGGCTACTTATGACCATTCGAATTTTCTCAACTTTTTACACCGAGTAATTTTCTTTCATGTTTGGAAAGAAGTCAAAATTTGAATTTCTTGTGAAATCTGATTCCTCAAAAAATATGAAATTGCTGTCGTCACTGTCATCAGCACTGCTTTGCCTTTTCACACAACCGATCAAAACTCCCCCGCATTAATGAAACCGAGCCCCACCATCGCAACCATGGAAGAGGTTGGCGTGGCGTGACCGCAAACCTAGGATCGCATGAGGCAAGCGACTGCGATCAAAGGGAAACAATAGAGGTTGCAGTTGTTAAAGGAAACGATGATGTATCTTGATTCAGCTACAATTCTCTCCACCATTTGCTCATCAAGTAAGATCAATTCTTTCTAAAGAGGAGATCACAATAATGTGTCTTGATTGATTGCTAGTAGCTACATTTGGGGAAGATGGGGGTGAATATGATTGGTTTGCCATTTATGCTTTCATAAGATATGGCTTGTATACCATGTAAAAATAATAAACTAAGCTCGTATACCATGTAAAAATAATAAACTAACAAGATGATAATGAGTGGCAATTGCCAATAAGTGTTATCGTGTTTTAGTGATATAATTTTTGTTACATATTTCAGCTATGTAGGGTGGTGTCTTTATATAATACAAGCTAGGGTTATGGAATTAATGAGGGACATGATCATGATCTCTTCTCTTTGGAAAGAATTGATCTTGCTTGATGAGCAAGGGGTGGAGAGATTGTAGCTGAATCAAGGCACGTTATCGTGATCTCTTCTCTTTAAAGAGAATTGATCTTGTTTGATGAGCAAGTGATGGAGAAATTGCAGCTGAATTAGGATATGTCATCGTTTTCTTTGTCCTCAAATGTGTCCCCACCAACATCATTGGAGTTAACCCTTTATGTTCCCCCACTGACGCATTTGCAACCTAATGATTCACATATGCAGGAACCAAGGATTGATGCATCCCACATGTCGACACCTGTGCACAATAGTCCCATCATCTCCCACTCAATGTCTCTCCAACTACAACCAAAAGTGCCATCTTTTGCTGCTGAAACTATCCCATGGACCACAACCCAGTAGGCTACTGGTCTGCCCCCATAATCGTTGCCATCAACCCACCCCATGGTGACTAGACTTCAAGACGGCACCAATCCCCACCGCCATGTGCAAAAGGATCACACCTATGCACTCACCACTTCGGTAGTAGTCCCATCCACACCATCTTGTTACAGTGAGGTGGTAAAAGACCTGAACTAGTGAGCAACTATAGCCAAAGAGTATACCGCACTGCAGAAAAATCAGACAGGGAGCTTGTACCATCTTCTTAGCACTGTAAGCCCATTGGCTGCGAATGAGTCTTTCGAGTCAAGCTTCATGTAGATGGCTCTATTGAATGGTACAGGGCCAGATGAGTTGCAAAGGGCTTTCATCAACAGCAGGGAATCGACTATAATGAAACCTTCAGTCCAGTAATGAAACATGTCACAGTTTCCACAGTCCTTGTGGTTTCATTTTCTCGAGGTTGGCAACTTCGCCAGCTAGATGTCAAGAATCCTTTCTCCATGATTGTTAGAGAAATCTTCTTAAGGTGTTTTGAAGTTGACAAAACATTTCCATCAGTCTAGTCTGAAGACTTGCAGACTCTCTTGACAAAGTTTGAAGACCTCCAGACTCAAGTTTCAAAGTCTACTCTCATTGACAGTTTCCAGACCGACAAAGTTAAAGTTATATTCTGATAGATTCAAGAATGGTTTTGATTTGTATGGTTAAGGAATATCTCACGATTGGAATTAGCACCTCAAGATCTTTTATTCGTATTTGATAGATTTCTTCTCTTCTTTGATGGGCTTGAGTTGGCCCGGCCTGTGAGTTGAGGGCCCATAGAGAAAATTATAAAAGGTAAAGGGAAAAACAACAGAAAAATAATAACGACGTTCTTTTTCCTACCGTTTTCTCCCGAAGAGAAGAAGACTCCTCTGAAGAACAGTGCCTCGTTTTTTCTTCTCGAATTGCAATGTCGATGTTTAGTCTGTGGATAAAAGGTATGTTCGTCTATGTGATGTGCCTTAGGATCGGTGATTCATGTTTTGTTTCTGGGCTAGCTTCCGCTTCGTCCTTTTAGGGGATCGATTTAGTGTCGAATCCCATTTCTGGGAATCCGTTTATCCCAACAATGGTATCAGAGCCCTGTCCTTGTTTCCCGACCCTTTCTTATTGCATTTGATTAATTTTTGGTCAAAAATTCGAGAAAAAACAATTTTCGTTGATCGGGGACGGAAAAACCCGACACTCGCCTACTGTTCGCTGTATTTCGTGATTTTGTGCAAGTCGAAATTCGTTTTTGATAGTGCAGGGATGAAGCTCTTGTCGATACAAGAAAAACGAGTCACGGATCGCCGCCGGAGGCCGCCGGACGCGCTGCCACGCGTGGCCGGAACGCACGGGGGTCATCGGCCCGTGCAACGCACGTGCCGACTCGGTTCCCCCGCGCGAAACGCGCCGTTTCGCCCAGGCGCGTGCAATGCGCGCGCGCGCGAAACGGCACGTCGAACGCAACATTTCGGCCCGGGTGTACGCGCGCGCACGCGAAAAAGCGAATCGCCCGCGTTTCGGCCCAGCGCGTGCGATGCACACGCGCGAAACGCGCGCCCGTTCGGCCCTCTGGCACATGCCGGTCGGTTCGTCCGACCAGCCCGACCAGGAGACCGGTTCGACCGGCCCGACCGGCCGACCGGTCCGACCGTTGACCGCGACCGTTGACTGCGACCGTTGACCATTGACCGCGACCGTTGACCGTTGACAGTTGACCCAAAAAAAAAAAAAAAAAAAAAAAAAAAAAAGAAAAAGAAAAAAGAATGTGTTTCTTTTTCAATTAAGTCTATATGGATTATATGTAATCACTTATTTGCTCTGCATTTGTTGCAGGAACAATGCCTCCCCTTCAGTTACGTACGCCTATTCGCATAATTACCGATAAACAAAAGGAAAAGCTTTCTAAGTTGATAGCTGAGCTAACTGATTATCGATGGGAGAATAATGACTTAATTGATCATGTTCTTGAAGTCAACGGGAAGATACAAAAGGTCATTTGGAATGGTCGTCCCATGCCACAGTCAGAGATGGTGCGATTTTTCATTAACACTCTTCTACCTGAATGGCAAGATGTGTTAAATCGCATATGGGATGTCAACGGAGCTGCTTCATATAAGAAAATTGTGATGGATTTTGTAGAAGAATATTGCTGCATTGTTACAAGGGAAAAGATCAAGAATTTGAACAAAAGAGGATCTTTCCCAGTTCGTGTGCTGGCTTGGTGTTAGATGTATTAGCTGTTTTTTGGTTAAGTGTGCTTTATGGACATCTTATGGAATGATCACTACCTGATTGTTGTTGTTGTAACAACATATATGTTAGCTGTATTATGTGAAAGCATTATTATTATATTGTATGTCAATTATCTGTTGCTTTCTGTAATTGCTGGTTGCTGTGGGTAGTTATAGAAGTTTTTTTTTGTAGCTTCATAGAATTGATTTTGCATATAACAATCATATTAATGATAGTTTTAAGTTATGATTTTTTGGAGGATGATTGGAAACGTAGTGACCTTTTGATTCTAAAACCTTACTTGAAATTATTCATTAATATGATGGGTCTGTGCAAAAGGGATGCATAAATGATAGGCATTAATAACTTGTGCATAACTGTCTGATGTGTTCAGATCAATGGCTTTAGCCACAAAGAGCATAGTTGCCGAGCTGAACAAAGGTGAAAAGCTCAATGGTGATAACTATGAAATTTGGCAAATGAAAATCCAGTATGTCTTTGGAAGAGCAAGAAGCACTTGAGGCTCTTAACTCGACCATGGTAGAACCTGAACAAGGAAGCACTTTCAGCATAAGAGAGACAAGGAAGCATTTGCTGCATGGAAAAGAAAGAACTCTCTTGCTCGCATCACGTTGCTGAGTAGCATGGAAAATGACGTCATGCGAGAGTTTAGGCGTTTTGACAATGCCAAAGATATGTGGGAAGCATTGGCGGCAAGATTTGATCATACTTCGGTGACCAGACTGAGGCAGCTCACTATTAGGTTTGACTCTTATAAGAAGCCTCATGGTCGACCATGAAGCAACATCTTAGAAAGATGTCAAACATGATAAATGAGCTGAAAGATGCTGGCCATGTCCTGACAGATGAGCAGCAAGTGCAAGCAGTGATTCGTTCCTTGCCTCAGAGTTGGGAGCATATGAAGGTGCACCTGAATCATAATGAAAATATCAAAACCTTCGAGGATGCAATGCGTCATCTTGAGCTGGAAGAGGACCGCCTGTTGGCGGCTAAGCCGGATGCTGAACTCTATCATGCTAGTTCTAGCTCAAATGGAGCTTTGAGCTCCAAGCGCAAGCGCCCTAACTGGTTTAATAAAGGGAAAGGCAAGGAAGCAGGTCCTTCAGGGGAGAAACCCAAGTTTAACCAACATGAAAGAGGAAAGTGTCCTCGCATGAAAAAGCTTGCAAGGGTGAAATGCTACAATTGTGACAAGAAGGGTCACTATGCTCGCGACTGTCGTGAGCCAAATAAGGTATGCACCCCTTGTATTTTTCAGAACTTTGCTTTTGTGTCGAGTTCTGTATTCTTAACTGAGTCTAATCCTTTGTGGACTGTGGATTCAGAGCGACAGACTATGTAGCGAAGGATAGAGGATCCTTCGTGGAATTCCGACGAGTACCAACTGGAACTAAGTGGATCTATGTGGGAAACAACTCCAGAGCTGAAGTGAAAGGAATTGGCACATGCCAACTGAATATGCGTGGTGGACGCACTTTGTTCCTACATGATGTGTTGTATGCTCCGGAGATTCGTCGAAATTTAGTGTCTGTTTTAGTGTTGGTTAAATTAAGTTTTAATATGAACTTCTATGATATAGGTGTGGATTTGTTTTTGAATACAAATTACTATGGTTGTGGTTATTTTCTGGATGGTTTCATTGTATTGGATATTGATTATGTTAATGCAAATGTTTGTTATTCCCTTCTCACATCTCCCAATACATATGATAATGATGTGAATGTATGGCATGCTAGACTTGGTCACATTGGCTAACAACGTATGAATAGACTAGCCAAAGGGGGCTTGTTGGGCAACATTGAAAAAGTCGATTTACCCATCTGTAAGCATTGCCTGGAAGGGAAAACGACAAGGAAACCATTTGAAAAAGGTAAAAGAGCTTAATTTCCTCTGCATTTAATCCATTCTGATGTCTGTGGTCCAATGAATGTGAAAGGAAGGCATGGGGCTGTTTATTTCATCACTTTTATAGATGATTATACTCGATTCGGATATGTCTATTTGATTTCTCACAAATCTGAAGCAATAAGTTGTTTCAAAAGGTTTATGAACCTGGTAGATAATCAATTAGACAAGAAAATAAAAGCATTGAGATCCGATCGAGGTCGAGAATATTTATCTGATGAGTTCAGAAAATTATGTGATGAAAAAGGAATAGAAAGACAGTTGTCTATTCCATATATTCCTCAACAAAATGGTATTGCGGAGAGAAGAAACAGAACCCTACTGGAAATGATTAGGTCCATGATGGCGCATGCTAACTTACCTATCACCTTTTGGAGTGATGCGTTGTTAACTGCTGCCTATATACTTAACCGAGTACCTTCCAAATCAGTTACTTCCACTCCATATGAGTTATGGACAGGTAGAAAACCGGACTTAAGTTTTCTTAAGCCATGGGATTGTGCTGCCTATACACATGAGTCCTCTCATAAGTTTGGGAAATTGGGTCCCAGAGGAAAGAAGAGTATTTTCATAAGATACTCGGAACACTCAAAAGGGTATGTGTTCATAGGTGAGCAGGAAAGTGGGAGTATAACTGAATTCGAATCACGGGATATCACATTCTTAGAGGATGAATTTCCTAAGAAGGGCGAAATAGGGGAAGACAACTCCCTATTTGAAACCTCGGATCAAGATAATGATCTTAGTGGAGTTCGTCCAAGTGGGAGTAATATGAGAAGTGATGAATTGAATTCAACTCATTCTCAATTGCAACCACATAATGAGACGACATCATTATTATCTAATCCAAGTAGGAGCATAATGGGGAATGATGTGCAAAGTGTACAAACTCCCATACGGCGAACAAGTCGCCAAAGTATTCCCCGTCGACGTTTTGACATTGAAGGGGAAACTTTTATGGTTGCTCCACAAGATGAGGATGAGCCAAGAAATATTAATGAGCTCTGAATTGCCCTAGTAAGGAAAAAAAAAAATGGATTCATGCAATGGAAGAGGAAATGGAGTCAATGAAATCAAACCAAGTCTTGAACCGGGGTTGATCTTCCAAAAGGATGCAGAGCTATTAGGAACAAGTGGGTTCTCAAAATAAAGCGAAAGGCTGATGGCTCGATAGAAAGGCATAAGGCTCGCCTTGTGGCGAAGGGGTATAATCAACAGGAATGAATTGATTATTAAGACACGTTTTCTCCTGTAGTGAGATTTACCTCGATTCGCATTATTCTGGCAATAGTAGCAAGTATGGATCTTGAGTTACATCAGATGGATGTAAAGACTGCTTTCCTCAATGGAGAATTAGAGGAAGAAATATACATGGAACAACCTACAGGTTTCATAGTGAAAGGCCAAGAAGAAAAGGTATGTCGACTTTTGAGATCGATATACGACCTTAAGCAGTTATCAAGACAATGGTATATACGTTTTCATAATGCCATAATGGCATATGATTTTACAATGATTGATGAGGATCATTGCGTATATATCAAAAGATCCAAGGATCAATTTGTGATCATATCATTATATGTTGATGATATACTGATTGCCGGAAGCAATATGGAGTTTGTTAATACTGTTAAGAGTTGGTTGTCTTCCAACTTTGAGATGAAGGATATGGGTGAGGCTGCATACATTCTTGGAGTTAAGATTTCAAGAGATCGTTCGAAGAGATCGTTGTCTCTTTCACAAGAAACATATATAAATAAAGTTCTTGAACGATTTCGTATGCAAGATTGTAAACCCATAGACACTCCTATTGCGAAAGGTGAAGGATTGAGCCATAGATCGTGTCCGAGGACTCCACAAGAGAAGGAACAAATGAAACATGTTCCTTATGCTAGTGCAGTTGGGAGCTTGATGTACGCTATGATGTGTACAAGACCCGACATATGTTTTGCAGTTGGAATGGTGAGTAGATACCAATCCAATCTAGGTCCAGCACATTGGAAAGCCGTTAAGAGAATACTGAGGTATCTGAAGGGAACTGCTGATTTCAAGTTGAATTACCAAGGAAAGGATCTACGACTTGAAGGCTATTCAGATGCTGATTGGGGAGAAGATTTAGATGAAAGAAAATCTACATCAGGATTTGATTTCTTACTGAACAATGGCGCCATATCATGGAGCAGTAAGAAGCGAACGTGTATAGCCTTTGTTCACGATGGAAGCTAAATTCGTGGCATTATCAGCAGCGGTACAAGAAGGAGTTTGGCTTAAGAGATTTTTGGATCATTTAGGTGTTAATGAGAAAGCTGCAAATCCGTTTTTGGTTGATTGTGATAGCCAAGCAGCTATAGCGTACACCAAAGATCCAAAATATCATAGCAAGACCAAACATATAGATACCAAGTATAACTTTGTCAAAGATATGGTTGCATGAAAGGATGTGAACTTACAGTACATATCTACGCATAGAATGGTAGCAGATCCTATGACAAACCCAATACCTAGAGATGTATTTTGTGGTCATGTAAAATCTCTAGGATTGCGTAGAGTCTGATGTACTGGATTGTAATTTCCCTAAGTTGTTCACATGTATGAACTAGTGTTGTTTCATTATTAATGCCTATGAATCTTTGTTTGATCTTTATGCATCTTAATGCTCAGTGCATTACTTTAAGTTGAGAAAGTATGTCGGACAGATATAAGATTAGCCCACTCACAAGGGTAATCGCCTCTATTTACTGTGTGATAAATAGAGATGGGACTGTTTTTAAGCTTATTGTCTAGGTGATAATTGAGAGCTCGTGCTTAAAATCTATATGTTGCCTTAACTAAGCGTTAAGATGAGGACATGATATTTACTATGTCCGAAAGTAAAATAACCCACATATTTTACTTTATCTGTCTATGATGCCAGATGTGAGTTTTGATGAATTTTATGAATGAGTAGATATGTGAACTCAAGTTAGACATTAAGTATGTTTGAGCTATCATCTGTACGGTATTAATGGTGTAGACATACGTTCCATGGGAAAGGAGTTAATACCGTAATACGTATTTCATACTACGTATGCATAAGACGACCAATAAGAGTGGCAAAAGTTTGATCTCGACTTTCATACCGTATGAGACTCTTGAGGAAAGAAGTTCCTCAATTTAGTGCCCTCATGACTCTTACTTATTCTCAAGATTTCTATTTAGTGTTTGCTATCTTAGAATGTTGCCAATGGTCATGAGTTGATTCGATCTAATGGGACATTTCTAGAAAAGCAAGCTGAACCGAAATTGAGAGTTTGAAGGAAAGAGGAAGATCGATTTTGGAGAATCACATTGTAGTTTTGTATTCACAGGTCGACCAATTATGACTGTCTTTGGGATAATCATAATTGTGAATACAATATATATATATATATATATCATTGTTTAAAAGAGATTAAGAGAGATATAAATGTGATCAATCGATCTAGGGTACTGCATACTAAATTTACTTGGAATGTGATGCCCATTATGAGTTGCTATATATTCCTAACAGATGTATGGCAACGAGCTCTCAAAGTATGCTGGTCGCACGGACTATTCATCAGTATGAATGTTGCAGTGAGGAAAAGAGGATTATGTTCGACCCACCATGTCAAGTGGGAGTTGATGTATTTTCCAATTGATAGGCCTTAGTAGGGCCCGTCCGCCCATGTTGGTTTTTGGCCCACCATGTGCGAGTGGGAGATGATAGATTTTTTCTCTTCTTTGATGGGCTTGAGTTGGCCCGGCTCGTGAGTTGAGGGCCCATAGAGAAAATTATAAAAGGTAAAGGGAAAAACAACAGAAAAATAATAACGACGTTCTTTTTCCTACCATTTTCTCCCGAAGAGAAGAAGACTCCTCTGAAGAACAGTGCCTCGTTTTTTCTTCTCGAATTGCAACATCGGTGTTTAGTCTGTGGATAAAAGGTACGCTCGTCTATGTGATGTGCCTTAGGATCGGTGATTCATGTTTTGTTTCTGGGCTCGCTTCCGCTTCATCCTTTTAGGGGATCGATTTAGTGTCGAATCCCGTTTCTGGGAATCCGTTTATCCCAACAGTATTCGAATAATCTAGATTCTCTAGATCCGCGAATTATATTTGGAAGGTTCTACTTATGGAAACTGAGATCCTGATTGTATGGACGAACATGATTGATGGGCTATCGATATTTTCCTTGAAAAGCTCGAGATCTCTCTAATTGATTCTGTCCAACGGGTTGATTGGAATGACTTCTTTGGAAGGTGCCAACGGTATTGAAGGCATGAATAAGTATTTAAGGGAGATGCTCAAGTTGTTTAAGTATGCTCCGATAAAAAAATTTCAAAGTCTGAATCTCTTTGTTCTTTTGCGATCTTATTCTTCAAGCTATACTTGCAATCAAAAGAGAGACTTAATTTTGGTGAGACCTTGAGGAAGTGTAGTAGAGTCTCTACACTGTGGAATCAAGGACGTGAGACCGTAAATTCTCTTTTTGATTCTTAATGAAATCCAGCCAGTGGGCTGTCTGTGCGGGAGAGTGGACGTAGGCTTGGTCTAAGCCGAACCACCATAAACTTGGAGTCTTGATAATCTATCCCTAATCTTTTTACTTTACATTGCATCTTCATATGCCTATTATTGTTTTCAATCTCTTAGTCTATCATTCATTAAAAAATCTATCTATTCCGTTACGACTTATAAAAATCATTTTGATCACCTATTCACCCCCCTCTAGGTGCTCGTACTAGTTTATCAGAGCTTGTGTACTCATTTATTATAAGTGTTTTTATTTCTAAGTTAAAAGATCTATGGCTAGTATGTTGCCTACAGGATGGGTTGAAGGTCAAAGCAACACTAGACCTCCATACTTTGATGGAAAATACTATAGCATATGGAAAAATAAAATGAAAGCATTCCTAAGATCGAAAGATCCCTTGGAATGGGAAGTAGTAGAGAAAGGAATCATTCCTACTGCTGCATCAGTATCAGAGAGAGGAAAAGAAGTTGCTTCTCCTATCAAGATGACTCAAGAAGAAATAACCAAGAGACAAGCTCTTGATGCTAAAGCTATTTATTCTTTATATTATGTTTTATCTCCTACTGAGTATAACAGAATATCCTCTTGTGATAGAGCAAAAGAAGTCTGGGATAGGCTGCACATTACCTATAAAGGAACTGATCGAGTGAAAGAGACAAAAATCAATATTCTTTTGGGATAATATGAAGCTTTCAAGATGAGATCAAGATAATCAATAACTGATATGTTTAGCCGTTTTACTGAAATTGTGAATGGTCTAGAATATCAGGGACATCCAATCTCAGGACAAATGAAGGTCAGCAAACTGCTGCGTGGACTCTCCAAGGACTAGAATTATATAAAGACTTCAATAAGGGAAACACAAAGGATTGCACCACTTTCTGTAGACGAATTAATTGGAACACTTCAGTCTTACGAAGAGGAGCACACCAACAACGAAGAAGATTCAAAAGGTAAGAAGTCTATTGCTTTAAAGTCTAACGAGTATTCTGATGCTACAGACTCCGAAGAAGATCTAGATGATGAAGAACTGTCACTCATGATAAAGAGGTTCAGAAAGCTGAACAAAAAGAGAAGAAAATTCAATTGGAAGAAACAAAGCTCTCAAAGATTTCAGAACAAATCAACCGAGGAAGATAATTCCAACAAATAAGTGACTTGCTTCAAATGCAAGAAAAATGGACATATCAGACCCAACTGTCCTTTATTAAAGAAAAGAAAAGGAAAGGCTGAGAAACACAAAAAGACACTCAAAGTAGAAATATGGAGTTATACTAAATGTGAAGAAAATGATGATGATTATGCCAACATCTGTTTAATGGCAAAATCTAATTCAGACTTAGACCTTGAGACAGATACAGACTCAGACAGTGAGCTTGAGGTAAGTAATCTAAAAATTCTTGTCAAAGTCTTGAAATATATTGATGAACTATGTCTTAGTCTCAAAACCTCTCTTAAGAGGTTCTCCGAATTAAAAAAGGAGAATTCTACATTGAAGCAACAGGAAAAATCTTGGAAGGAAAAAATTGAAAATTTAGATAAAGACTTTACTATTTTAAAAGTAAACTCAGACTCTCTTCCAAAAGAAAATACATATTTAAAAAGGGATATTTCAAATATATCAAAAAGGTTTTCAAATGGTTTTGAAAAGTTGGATAAGATTCTTTCAATACAAAGACCTTACTTTGACAAATTAGGTATTGGTATGTCTTCTGAAACTATTCCATTAATTGATTTTCCAAAGGTGAAGGAAAGAATCAAACAAAGACCTACAAAAGCTACTTATAAAAATCATTTTCAGAAATTCTTTGTAAAACTTGTTAGCCAAAATGTTCTTAAATGTTCGAGGTGTCAAAGCTCATAACATTTTGAGAAAGAATGCCTTTTGGTTTGGAGACATGTTAAAAGGAATTGGGCAAAGACTATTTATTGCTCTAACTCAACCGGACTCAAGATGAAGTGGGTACCAAAGAAAGCTTGAATTTTCTCTTAATTGCAGGTCACTATCAAAAGAAAGATCAAATAGTATTTGGATAGTGGCTGCTCAAGACATATAACATGAGATTCAAGTTGCTTTATAAAACTTGTCCAAATAGATGGAGGGAAAGTTTTTTTTGGTGGTAACAACAAAGGAAGGATTATTGGTCGCGGTACAGTAAAAATTGGAAGTCTATCAATCAACAATGTCTCCTTAGTAGAAGGATTGAATTACAATCTACTCAGCATAAGCCAATTGTGCGACACTGGATTCAAGACCAACTTCCAGGAAGGAACGTGTTTAGGAATCAATAAAGACTTCTCTCAATCTTTTACTGGACATAGACATAGGAATATCTATCTTCTAGATGTAAATCAAGAAAGATCACAATGCTTAATATCAGTACAAGATGAAGCTAATCTATGGCACTGAAAGCTTGGCCATATCAACATGAAGCAAATTGCCAAAATATCTTCCAAGAAGCTTGTAGGATTACCTATTCTCAATTACAAAAAGTCTGACTTATGCACACCATGTGTACTGGGAAAACAGATTCTTTCTTGGGTACTCTACTTCAAGCAAAGCCTATAGAGTATTCAACAAGAAGACTCAAACTGTGGAAGAATCAATGAACGTCAAATTTCAAGACTCTCCACAAACTCAATCGATTTAGACTAAAGAATAGAACCTACTCCAGACTCCACAAGATCTACCTCTCTTGAAACGGTTCAAATTCCAGAAGCAGAACAACAAGTTGTTGATGAAGGATCAACTCAAGAAAAAGATCAACAACCTATCAAATTGACTAGTAACTGGAAGCACAAGTCTAGTTATCCTGAAGAACTCATTATTGGAGACATTAATGAGGGAATTCGCACGAGATCCAAAAGGCGAGAAGAATCTAGTGCTGCGGCGCTTATTTATAAAATTGAACCCAAAAATATAGAAGAAGCCTTAGCTAACGAAAACTGGATTGAAGCAATGCAAGAAGAATTTAGACAATTCAGTATCAACGATGTTTGGGAACTAACTCCTAAACCAAAAGGTAAGTCTATTATTGGAACTAAATGGGTTTTCAAGAACAAAGTCAATGAAAAGGAAAAGTGACAAGAAATAAAGCAAGACTCATGGCTAAAGGATATACGCAAGAAGAAGGGATAGACTATGACGAGACTTACGCTCCTGTAGCAAGGTTAGAAGCAATTATATTATTACTTATTTTTGCATGCTATAAGAATTTCAAGTTATTCCAAATGGACTCAAAAGCGCATAATGGATTTATTCAAGAAGAAGTTATGTGGAACAACCTCTTGGATTTGAAGATCCAAAGAAACCAGACTCAGTGTTTAGACTGAAAAAGGCTTTATATGGATTAAAACAAGCTCCTCGAGCTTGGTATGAAATGTTAAGTAACTTTTTAAATTCAAAGTGGTTTCATTAAAGGAAAAGTAGATACTACCTTATTTGTTAAAAAGGAAAGTAAAAGTTTTTTACTTGTTCAAATTTATATTGATGATATTATATTTGGATCATCTAATGAGATTTTGTACAAGAAATTTTCTAAGTCTATGCAAGATGAATTCGAGATAAGCATGATGGGTGAACCATCATTCTTTCTTGGTTTACAAGTGAAACAATCGAAAGAAGGAATTTTTATTCATCAAGAGAAATATGCAAAATAACTTGTTAAAAAGTTCGAACTAGAGAATTGCAAAAAGACTGACATACCAATGTCAAATTCTTCGAAGCTAGACAAAGATGAAGGAGGAAAGAAAATCGACCAAAAACTATACAAAAGTATCATTGGTTCACTTCTTTATCTTCTTTGCATCAAGACTGACATATTGTTTAGTGTTTGCATTTGTGCTAGGTTTCAATCAGATCCTAAAGAATCTCATCTAAGTGCTGCAAAACGTATCATTAAATATGTTGCAATTACTGCTAAGCTTGGTTTATGGTATCCCAAGGAAGGAGACTTTACTCTTCTTGGATATTTAGACGCAGATCTTGCAGGTTGTAGAGTTGATAGAAAGAGCATATCCGACACTTGTCAATTGCTTGGTAACATGGCAGTATCTTGGTTTTCAAGGAAACAAAGTACCGTCGCTCTTTCAACAGCTGAAGCAAAATATGTAGCTCTTGGAAGCTGTTATTCTCAAATACTTTGGATAAAACAACAACTACGAGACTTTGGTATCGAAGACTCATGCACCGAGATCAAATGCGACAACACTAGTGCAATCAATCTCACAAAGAACCCAATTCTTCATTCAAGAGCAAAGCATATAGAGATTCGATATCATTTTATTAGAGATCATGTTCAAAATGGAGAAGTCTTGATACAGTTTATCGACTCAAAGAATCAACTGGCAGACATATTCACAAAGCTGCTTGAGAAAAGTTCATTTGAGTCTATTCGTTCAAAACTCAACATTTTATCTCTTGAAGACTAATGAAGCTCAGACTCAGGAACTAAATCTGAGAAGAATCAGACTCAAAAGTTCAGACTCAGAAGACCAAAGGTTATGACTGTAAGTTATTTTAATAATTTTAATTGTTTAACTTGACATCTCGAAAAGGTAAGACCGCTTGTTAATCTCTAATTAATATTAAAAAGACAGTTATCTTTTTGAAAAAAAGATGGTTATCAAATTTTAAAATGTAGTTATTTTTTAAAAGGCATTTTTATTTTTTTCCTTTTCATGACATTTCAAATACCCCGTATCGATTGTTTTATATACAGTTCTTCTTCCTCTTTATTTTTACCTAAAAACCCTAGAGCACAGATCTTCACTCTCAGAAACTTTCTTTCGAAGTTTAACTCTTAAAGCTCTCACATTTCTCGCAGTTCGAGTGTGAAAATTCTCTCAAAGATAGTGACAATGTCACATCTAAGAAAGTCATCGAGAATAGCAAGCAGGGGACCACAAGGTTTGCGTGAGGGGCCTACGCACTTCGATCTAACCGAAGAAGGAGACTCTCCAAGTGGACAGTGCGTCAACATTCTCAACCGTGCAATTCCTCACCTGCTAGATCACATGATCGTGACCCTCAACAAGTAGAGGAAGACATAATCGAGGATATAGAACCAATAAGATCTCTTAAGCCCACACTCATTTACCAGCTTTACTTTGATCTGAAAGAAGGGGGTTCTGCAATGACTTTTATCGATGAGTTTCTAAAAGAAAAAGAATATAAGAATAAGACTCACTTCTTAAGTGTGATGTAACATTCGAGAGTAGTTCCTGTTGGAACAGCGGCAAAGACTTTCGCTAATTTTCCGAGTGATCCACGTTTTGGAAGTATGAATTAGCCTGAAGGGAAAGATGACGATGAAAAAATGTTCGTGCAATTTAAGCGAAGAATGGGTGCGGCTAAAAATATTCGAGGAAAGAGGGAAGAATTATTTCAGTCTCAGGAACAAAAAAAGGTTTATTCCAAGTTGCTGAAGCGTGGGGTTATGAACCCAAGAACTGTGGACTTTGATTTCCTTGATCTGTTAAACATCAATATGAGAGAGAAGTTTGAAAAACTTCAACTTGATCGATTTTGCATTGAGATAAAGCCTGCTCATTCTGAACTGACCGCATATTTCTATTCGAATCTTAGTTTTCGTGATGCAAACAATTTTTCTTTCAGTGTGAGAGATAAGGAGTATGTAGTTGACGTGGATATTCTTGCTAACGTGATTGGTGTGGAAAGAGGAGCTTTCCAATCTATATATGTGTCTGTTAGGCATGCAACCTTGGAGTTTGCTAAAGATAGAATTGCGAAAGGGCGACTTTCTTATCTGAGGATGAGTGCATCCAATATACTGCTCCATAAGATCGTGATTAACTATCTCAGACCCAAGTCAACATCGAAGACAAATGTCTCAAACTCTGAAGTAAAATTGATGTACGCCATCAAAATTGGTCACAAGTTCTCTTTGCCTCATACTATAATGTTTCACATGTATAGGTCCGTGGCAAAGGACAATGGCAAACTTCTTTATTCTGCTCTCATCTCTCGCTTATTCAGACATCTTAATATTCAGCCTCCCAAGATTTTGTGTGTGAGAACCATTGATCAAATGGTAATAGGGCTGAAAATGATTACAAAGATGCGTCTGAAAGAACTAAGCAAGAAGCTAGAGCGATTCAAGGAGAAAACCCCCGTCAAATCTAGACAAGACTTTGTTGCTGCGAAAAGAAAAGACAAAGATCCCATGACTGGTCCTACCCAAAGAAGGAGAGCAATCATCTTACAAGATGAAGATGATGAGGACGACATTCCTATCTCTGCTTTTGCTACTCAGCATCTTGTACTTGAGTCAGCAGAACAAGAACATCAAGACGGAGGAGAAACTAATAAAGGGGAGGAATCAATGAGAGAAGAGGAAGATACAACAAGAGCAGACACACATAAGCAGACAGAAGAACAAACTGCAGAAGAAGGTCGTGGTGATTCTCTAGCAGAAAAGGAGGATCAAGAACATTTTGACATTGAAGAGGCATCTCAGCAAGAAGAATACTTTTCTTCTCCTGAAGGCACTGAAATAGGGGGAGATGTTCCTAGAGAAGGTATTCCTCTTCTAAATTTTACAAGTGCAAGTGTCAGTCGTTCTCCTACTGATGCAGAGGATGTCTATGCCTCTCAATTTCTTGAAGAAGACCTTGAGGCATCATCCCCAAATGTTGATCTTCATGCTGATGTTCGAACAACTAGCTTTACTCCATAATCTGACCATGCTGAAGCAAGCACACAGACTAATAAATCTGGAGACTATGGAAGGCTGCTTGAAATTCTTTTGGAGCTTAAAGGCTAGGTTTATGCATTAGGATGCAAATTTCAGACTATGCAGAATGAGAATCGTGCCATGTCTGTCTCTTTGCAAGATCAAATTCGAAATATTCATCTTTAGATTCAGGCAACTGCAAAAGGAACGGCTCTAGCACAACTGCAGGAGGATTTGAAGAAATTGGAAGACACTGTCAAGTCGATGAGAGATTTTCAGCTCATTCGCATTCCTAGAGCATCTTAACTTTTTCTCCTTTTTATGCTGACAAAACGGGGGAGAAGTTGCAGATTTTCAACTTTGAACACTTTGGATAAATTTCAATATTGTGTTTGACTTTATCTTTTGTTTGGATTTTAGACTGACTTGAACTTTGGATTGCTTGCTTATTATTGCAATACTTTAAGCTATACTATTGATTTCGATAAAGATAACTGATAAATATCTGTATATGACTAACTTGTTTTCTGTGGATGCAAATCCGTCATTATCTTTATCCTAACTTATTATGAGATATCTTTGTTAGCTTAAATGTTGTATTGCAGAGCGAAAGTATCCAAATCTGTAGGAAAGTTTTGTCACCATCAAAAAGGGGGAGATTGTTAGAGAAATCTTCTTAAGGTGTTTTGAAGTTGACAAAACATTTCCATCAGTCTAGTCTGAAGACTTGTAGACTCTCTTGACAAAGTCTGAATACCTTTAGACTCAAGTTTCAAAGTCTACTCTCATGAATAGTTTCTAGATCGATAAAGTTAAAGTTATATTATGATAGATTCAAGAATGGTTTTGATTCGTATGGTTAAGGAATATCTCACGACTGGAATTAGCACCTCAAGATCTTTTATTCGTATTCGAATAATCTAGATTCTCTAGATCCGTGAATTATACTTGGAATGTTCTACTTATGGAAACCGAGATCTTGATTGTATGGGCAAACAAGATTGATAGGCTATCGACATTTTCCTTGAAGAGCTCGAGATCTCTCTAATTGATTCTGTCCAACGGGTTGATTGGAAGAACTTCTTTGGAAGGTGCCAACGGTATTGAAGGCATGAAGAAGTATTTAAGGGAGACGCTCAAGTTGTTTAAGTATGCCCCGATAGAAAAATTTCAAAGTCTGAATCTCTTTGTTCTTTTGCGATCTTATTCTTCAAGCTATACTTGTAATCAAAAGAGGGACTGAATTTTGGTGAGACCTTGAGGAAGTGTAGTAGAGTCTCTACATTGTGGAATCAAGGATGTGAGACTGTAAATTCTCTTTTTGATTCTTAGTGAAATCCAGCCAGTGGGCTGTCCGTGCGGGAGAGTGGACGTAGGCTTGGTCTAAGCTGAACCACTATAAACTTGAAGTCTTGATTCTCTATCCCTAATCCTTTTACTTTACATTGCATCTTCATACGTCTATTATTGTTTTCAATCTCTTAGTCTATCATTCATTAAAAAATCTATCTATTCCGTTACGACTAAAGAAGACGCCAAACGAGGGGAAAAAAAGACTACCAGATTAGATCGAGAGAGAGAGAGAGAAATGAAATGAAGGCCTGGAAAAGAAAAGTAGAATAAAGTAGGCTCTCAGCTTGAAGTGAAGTTTCATTGAAGAGGGGTATTTTTGGGAGAGAGAGGGTTGCCAAAAGAGAGATTAGGATTTTCCTCACCCATTACCCCCTCATAAAACCTTAATTGTTTATGTAGTCTTGTAAATCGTAATATAAAAATAATTATAATCCAAAACTTTCTTACAACAGCCATCATTATTCAAGTTAGTGTAGCTTCTCATTTTTAGTTATTTTTGGATTTTAGATACTTAGGTCGTGTCTTTTTTAGCTTCAGAGATTTTCTGATTAAAAGATACAAGTTTGAGTAAGCAATCGTAAATGCAAATTTTGTGTAGTCGGTATAACAGTTCCTATATTAAAGAGTACCATGGTAGGTTCGTAAATAGGTAGTAGTAGCTGGCTACTTTAGGGAATTTTGAAGTCAAAGCTTTTAATAGGTTTAGATAATAATACAATCGGCTAAGTTTTGTATAACGCCTAATCAGTCCAAAACTCGATGAAAGTAAACAACTATGGGATTTGTTTGAATTTATCCTTGGGGAAATTCTCAAAACAAAGCCTTTGATTGGGGACTATATGATATACCCACATGAAAATTTACCTAACATAGATAATATCCAAATGTAATTTTACCTAATTATAAATGTGGATAATATCCATATTCAACATGCACTACTCCTAACACCAGTTTAGAGGATTCTGCAACTAGGAATGGAGAAAGACATAACCCTTTTAACTAGAACAGGCATATCTACGTCCATAAACATTCATATAATCGTATGCGCATAAGGTGACAACAAAAAGACGACATGCATTAGTTTCAAATTTGAATGACATGATGAATCTCTCTCTCTCTCTCTCTCTCTCAAAGAAAACAAACATAAGCAACACACAAGAAAAAACACATACAAAGTGAAATGAATGCACACTTTTTTGGTGATTGTTTTAGTTCAGTATAAATTTGGCCAGCTTAACTCTGTCTAACCACTCACCTTCCTGCAATCAGGTTCGATCTCCCGTACAGTTTGGAAAACATTGTTCAAATCTTGTTGATTTTCAAAATAGACCGGTATATTTATATAGCATCGAATGATAGGAGCCGTAAAAAAAATTAATTGTTCTTTCGTATAATAAACGTGGGGTGTTTAAAGAACTTCAGTACACAAGTTTGGTGGTCATGTGACTTGTTTCATGATGAAATAATTGATATATGCATACTTTTTGAAAGATACATATAAATTAATGAATTCATTCTTCAGTAAATTTAGGGAATGGACAACACATACGGCGAATTTTCATGACTCAATGATAGAGATCAGTTGTCCAAGAGAGGATATATGGCTCAATTGACTAAGGATTAAAGTTCCACTCCCCATTACACTCGAAACCTTACCATATTCAGCGGCAAAAGTACACCACAAATGTTAAAACTTGACACGGATGGATACTTAAAAGTATACTTAAAAGAATTTTTTTTTTAGCACTTTGGCCACGTTGGGGTCATTAGGGAATTTGATTTCTCAAGGAATGAACGCCAGTTCCTAATTTTTCTTTCATGTTTGGAAATAAATCAAAATTTGTATTTCTTGTGGAATCTGATTCCTAATTAAAAAAAAAAAAAAAAAAAAAACAAAACAAAAATTGCATCCTTTACCCGACAAAACCTATTATTAGGATTCCACAGGCATCTATACAGGTAAAATCTAAAATGTGAAATCCTGATAAATTAAAGAAAGTAATATGAGAAAACTTTAGCAAATAAAATAAAATTAGAAATAAAAAAATAGAAACGTATCTAGTGTCCCGCCACCGCAGCCATGGAAGAGGTTGGCTTAGACTGGAGTGACCACAAATCTAGATCCCGCGAGGTGGGAACCGCGATTAGAAGGAAAGAATAGAGGTTGCAATCCCGATGGCCGTCGGTAATTTCTCTTCGTCGCTTTTGCAATAAAACGTGGAAAAGGCATCAAGCCCACCGCCATGGCCGTGGAGAACCGCTAGCCTCGAGTAACCGCAGAGTTCGGCTCGCGCTAGGCGAGCAATCCCAAATCTGGAGGTCGCGACCTCCACAGCTGCAAGTTGCAACCTCGGTGCAGAGAGAGAGAGAGAGAGAGAGAGGCACAAGATGAGTCAAGTAGCCAAGGGAGCTAGTGTCGTCGATAAATGGAGGAGCAAAAGTGAGGGCTCTTGGCAGCAATGGTTTAATGTGTCATGGCAACTAATTCGAAGGTTCGTCGTTGTTGGCATTCACGTTTGCTCTCTCGTTTCCTCAACCTCGATATCGTGGGAAGAAGAAGATCAGATGGAAAGAAAGAAAAACAAAATAAAAATTGAATGATGATGATAGCAGAACACATGTTAACCATCCAACTTTAGGTTTCATTTGTTTAGCAAAAACTGAATAATTAGAAAATTATTTTTTAAAAATAAATGTTAATATCACTTGCAAGAAAAGGAACGAACAATTTTTTTTTTGTTTCGTTGTCAACAAAAAGCTTAGGCATGTCTTTGTCCAAACTATTGGAATCTTTTTGTCAAAAGTATTTTGTCTTTCGAATTTTCCACTATCCGCATGTTTTTGTCCATCGGCAATTCTCCCTTTCTTATCTTCACCCATTTATATTCTATCAAAACTCTCTCTCTCTCTCTCTCTCTCTCTCTCTCTCTCTCACGCCCACACACCCACGCCCACACCCACACACCCACGTAAAAAGCTAAAACTATAGATACCTTTAAGTATATGCACCATTTATCTTCTGAAATAATAGTAATTGAAATTTGATTCTCATTTTCCATCATTTTTCTGCCATCTATATTGCATAGAAAATGAGTAACCGATGATATTTTCGATATCAATGAAAAATTATGTCTAAATATTTTTGTTGATAATAACAACATTTTCCATTGACGCATTTTCCCATGAGAAAAAAGTAATAGATAATTGGAAGGATACTTTATCATTAATTTTTCCTAAAATAATCGGAGCTTATTGGTATATGGAATTTATATGCAATCTTGTATCATAGCGTTGACAATTCTTGAGTCCAACCCACTTGATTAAATATCAACTTGTAGAATGTCATGTCATTGATAGAGATTTTTTGGATCAACTTTAGTATATGTGACATAATTTGAAACTTTATAGGATAATGCAAAGTATATTATGATTTGCCTACAAAATTTGTACTAAATAATAAGTCACACTTTTACGGCATGCTGAATATAACACACTTATTTAAAAGGAAAAATCCACATCGCTTAGTATACCAATTATGTGGACCAATCTTTGTGAATTTAGCTTTGCCCCAACTTCCTATGTAAGGGAGAAATCCTGGCTCTAGCTCAACAACTTGCTACTCATGGAAGAACTCACATCTTGTGCTTCCTCCTCAATTGTCCCTCTTTGTCACGAAACCTCACCCACTCCCCAGCAGCTCGTCCATTTGATCCTCCGAGCCCGACCTGAGGACTGGGTTTACTCCATCTTTTGGCAGCCCTCAAGAGACGACCACGGCCGTCTTGTGCTCACCTGGGGCTATGGCCATTTCCGAGGAACTACAAGGGAACCATTTGCATCAGGCCCACCACAAATAGGGTACTCAAAGAAGCCCAATGTCCGGATGGTCAGTTCGCTCACGGCAGCGACATCGACATCAACGACCCTGAATGGTACTATATCTTCTCCGACATAAGGTCATATTCCTCGGAAGACGGCATTCTAGGAAGAGCATTTCGCTCAGGTGGTCACATCTGGTTGAGTGGTGAAGACCACCATGTGCTGGAGATGAGAGAGTGTGATGAGAGGGTCAAAGAAGCAAGAATGCATGGAATTCAAAGCATAGTGTGCATATCAATTCCTGATGGATCTGGGGTTTTGAATTGGGCTCCTCAGAGATCACCCAAGAAGATTGGAGCTTAGTCCTTTTAGCCAAGACCCTCTTCCCTGCTCATTTCTCGAGCCCCCTAATTAATTCTCGTGTGGAGAACCCATCCGACGATGCCAAGAAGAACCGGCACTTGTCAGTGCCAGCAAGGGCCCATATGCTAAACCTATCCAACTCCATAACAGATCTGAGGGACAAAATACACTCCAAGTGCCAAAATTTGGTACGAAGGGACACTTAAGTGCCAAAAGTTTGGAAAGTGACACTTAAGTATCAAAATTGAAGCAAAATGGATCACTGAAGTGCCAAAATGCAGACGTGACGATTTTCTAGCAAAGGTAGTAAAAACGACACCCTTTTACATGCTAACATGGCTAGACAATACAAAAACGACGTCATTTTGGTGATAAAGTTGTAAAAATTAGTATAAAAATTAATAAAATTAAATTTAAAACTAAATTTATTCCAAAATTCTCGCCATCATCGCCTCCCCACCGCCGTTGGGCCCTGGCCAAGGGGCGGCAACCTCGGCCGACTGGCGGCCCTTGGCCCAGTCGGGCGAGGGCCGCGGACCCTCGCCCAAATCTGGGGTGAGGGCTCGCGAGCCCTTGCCACCGATTGGCTGGGGTCACCGGCCCCTAGCTAGGGCTGGCGACCCCGGTGACTCTCCCCCTCCGCCGGCCCTTTCGGCGGCGGCAAGGACTTAGCCCTCGGCCACCCTCGGTCACCCCCCCCCCTTCCCCCCCGCCCCTTTTTAATTTAGTTTTTTTAATATTTTTATTTTTTAAAAATGTTTTAAGTACATTTAGTTTTAAATTTAATTTTTTATTTTTTATTAATTTTTGTATTTTTTTTACCACATTAGCACCAAAACGGCGTTGTTTTGTACTTCCTTCACTAGAAAATCGCCGCGTCGGCATTTTAGTTAGGATTTTGGCCGAGTGACACTTAAGTGATCCATTTTGCATTGATTTTGGCACTTAAGTGTCCCTTCGTGCCAAGTTTTGGCACTCTAAGTGTCCGTACCTCCATATTTGAGAAGAGCGCTAGTAAGAAAACAGCTGACAAAGATGATAAAGAATCATCATTATCCCCATGCAGTCTGGTTTGTCAAGAAATGTGGAGGCAGAGCGGCAGCGGAGGAAGAAGATGAACTAGCAGTTCTAGCAATTCAACAATGCACAAGGCATCCCTTCTCACCAATGCCATGGACTACATCAAGGAACTCCAATCCCGGATGGTCGCATTGGAGTCCCAAGTTTGTTAAGTTCGAGTTGTCATGTTTGAAGCGCCTCAAAAGTAATAGGACTGTTGCCTCCTTCAACGACGTGAGTAAGATAACATCGCTGTCAAGCAAGAATAGCTCAACGATTTTGGCTGTCCCGGGCCGGAGAGAGATGGTGGTGGATGTGAAGATGGTGAGGCAGGATGCAGTGGACGTGAAAATGGTGAGGCAGGAGGCGGTGATCCGAGTGTGGAGCCCGAATCTAGACCACCTCTGTGCGAGGTTGATGGATGTGTTCAAGGAATTGGTGGTTAAGGTCCAGGACGCGACATGTCATACTTGAAGGCGATGATGCTTCAGGAAGTGGTGATTAGGACTCCAATCGACTGCTAGGTCAGCAACAAGTTCATCAGAGATGCCATTCAGAGTAAGCTAGGCAAAGTGTGAATTTTCTATTTCTATTTGTATTGAAGGCAAATACTGTCTTTTGGTAGAGTGAGTTTTTTTCCCTCCTTTTTTGATAGAGTATATTTATATCTTTGTTTGCACAAAAAAATGACAAACTTTTGATTATTATTGTCATGCGATAGACTTACTCGATTAGAACAATGAACAAAATTATTGCAACTTGAAGAATCGAAAGCTTGAAGGAATCAACAAAAAGTGGAGTGGACAATCATTGATCAACCATCAAAGAAGTAGCTATCAACATAATGAAATACAGTAACCATCAATATAGTGGAGTTATGGAAACTATCAAGGTAGTAGAGTCAATATAATCACCTGTGTAACCATTTGGTAAATATATGTAACCTTTTTTTGTAGCTCTCTTTGTAACCTCTATTTGTGATCTCCCTTTGTAATCCTGATTGAAAATATCAATTGTATGATTTAAATGACATTATCGATGACATCAGCTAATGGTTGGTAACCGCCAGATGATGTCATCGATGATGTCACCCTATGTGACATCCTAGATTTTCGATCTTGTTTTATACTGTATAAAACGGGTGTTTCATTGACGTGCCTATAGGGCTGTTCTCAGAGCTGATCACTCTCGAGATAACTAGATTATTTGTGGAAGCCATTAAGGATTTTAAGGCAAATATACTTGAAAATTCGATTAGGAATCGGCTGCTCGACCGTGTTCATCTCTCAAGATCATTACGGCACAGACGTAAATTGATTAGAGATTAGAGATAGGTTTGTTTGACTGAGATGTGTGGCTAATCGTGGGTGACTTCACTAAATTGGAAAATTCTCGTCAACCGACACTAGATTGATTTTTATATCATTTTGGTACCTTGTGTCCGTATTTAAATTCTCGAGATTTTCACGACAACCGAGAGTCGCCAATGAGTCGAGTGGGTTCATAGTGGCTTGAAGAAAATCGACCACGGGTCATTTGCACTAAAAATATCTAAAAGTTACTCAATAGCCTAGGTCACGCTAAAAATGTACCGAATGGAAATTAACCGTGAATTCAAGTCCGATTTTAGAAATTGAAGATCCCGTCATGTCATAATAAATTCTAGGAGTGTCAACTCAGTCTCAGAATTTTTTTTCTGACATCCAAGACTTTTTGGGAAAAAGTCATCGCATGGCTGTTTTTGTTCAGAAAATACCAGGGATCGTTTTGATTTCAAATTTGGGAAGCATGATGGATATATGGGTGAGGAAAAATATCAACTGGAGCATTGAGGTGCCAATTGATTTTATGGAAGCCAATTGAGAGTGAATCAAGAGAGAATTATTGTCCAATTGAAGCCATAATGTTGGAAATTCGTAGCTGCCCCATGCCCTAGCAAAATTGGACTATCTCAAGGGTTGTAAGGAGTGTATGTGTGGCTCAATGGCAACCAAGGAACAAACACTTGGCTTAGGATGAGTCTTGGGAGATATTTGTGTGGAAAATTAAGGCAAAGGGCCCTTCCACCCTTATCTCTCTTTATCTTCTCCCTCTCTCTCTCCTTGGTTGGCCAAACCCTCACTATCTCCTCTCTATTTTCGACCAGCAGCCAAGGAAGACCAGCCACAAGCCGCTAGACCACCTAGAGCCACCGCCACCACACGCCATCGCCGTTTGCGCTTGTGCGCGCCAACGCCCGCGCGCCTTTGCCTGGCCGTGCCTCACCGTTGTCTAGCCGTGTCCCTACTAGTGCCCCTACGTCCTAGCAACTCCTCAGCCTGTGCCGAAGGTCATTTGGCCGCCGTAGACCTCCGTTCAACCATCGGTTACCTTGCCAAGCCATCCACGAGTCCACCGTTGCCATTCCCACACCAAACCAGCCTTATTTTCTTCTGTTTTGCAGCTAAAACAGAGAGTTGGGAAGTGGGTTTCACAACCACTTCTAGGCCCATTTTGAGGTGGTCTTGAACCTCAGATCCTAGGCCCGCCCTTGGGAAAGTTGGTCCCCATGACATTCCCAACATTTCAATCCGAATGGATTGTTAAACGGGTGATTTTAACTCACTAATCCCTACTTAGTTTGCTAATGATGCTTAGGGGTTGATTAGATTTAATTAAGTACAATTAGGTGGATATATTAAATTAGGGATTTACCTATGCATGTTAGGAGAATGGTTAGTGTAATTGGAGAGTAGAAATGTCCTAATATTTATTGAACGAACCTCAGGAATTTTCCGGATCCATTTCGGAGTCCAATTAGGCATTACGGGTCTAAGTTGGATTTATTGCTATTTAATTATTCATTTTCGTAATTATTTAATTATTTATTTATTTTTCGGAAAATTAGACCGGGATAATCAATGACTAGAATTTTATGCTAAATATCATGGTGCATTATGTTTATTTATTTGAGTGCTAAATCGCGTTGAATCGATTTATTTGTGATTTTATGATTTATTTTCCAAATTAAGAAATTTGGTAATTGAGTGGAAAATTATCGGGCATCGGTCTACATCGTCAAATTGCTGAAAGAAGTGGGAGAAATTGAAGTGAAATTTATTATATTTTGGCTAAGGCGAACCGTGTGCCCACGCGTGATATTTTATCTGGTATGATAAAAGATGAGAAAGAATGTTGTATGACGTGGCTCGGTGACCAAATGAGTCACCTTGGCGTATAGGTCGCCTTAAAGAAGGGCACATGAAATGTCGATTATATACATCACCTGGAAAGACATGTGGCTCGGCGATTAGTACGTCACCTTGGTGAATATGTCACCTTAGAGAATGCACATGGCTCGGTGATTTGGTATATCGCCTTAGAGAATGCATGTGGCTCAGTGATTAGTACGTCGCCTTGGCAAATATGTCACCTTAGAGAATACACGTGGGCTCGGTGACTAAGTATATTATCTGGGAAATTGTATAATATGGATGGAAATGACCAAGGAATGGTCCGATTGACATATAATCGATTAAGTCGATTGATCGATGTATCGATTCGTTGTAGTATGATTAGGTGTCTATTGAACTGTGTTGATTTGCATGTGGGATTTGAGGTCAGGATAAGTCCTCTGACTCGTGTGTGCATAGGCAGCCCATAGTGTATTGGTTTACTAATCGGGTCTTAGTGGGATAGAACTTGCTGAGACGTAGTCTCACCCCGATGTGGGACAACATTTCAAGCCCGTAGATGGCAGCACCTCCACCTCCTCATCCTACAATGCATTTTGGTATTCTTGAAAAGATCACCGAGGTAGGATACCACTTCCCGATACACCACCACCTAGAAGGGTTAGAGTATGTGTTAATAAAATCCAAGGTCTAGGTTGATGTAAATAGAATCGACCTAGTACCCCATGAGTATCGATCATGGTATCGTCACTACCATGATGGATGAAGAGAAGGTCCCATCCTGAAATGTGATGTGCCTTTGTACGTTCTAGAAGCAACATTCGGGCTAGGGACGGCAGACCCTAAGGATGGGTCGGTAGTAGATGCCAATGATCCCAAGCTCAAGGGCGATCCTAAGTCACCAGTATACTTAGCCGGGGTGCCAATTGAAGTGAAGAGGAAGGGGAAATCGTTGAACAAAATGAGCTATGGGAGGAAGAAGACAAGGAACCTGAGGTGGAATTTGATGAGGAGGAGCTTGAGGATGAGCCCAAAGAAGAAGAGGAAGAAGAAGAAGAAGAAGAACCTGAAGAGGAACTGGAGGATCCAGAGTATGACCCGAATGAGGATTAAGATCCCATCCTATTTGGCAAACCCTGAGTTGGGATCTAATGTGTAATAGATCTAACTTGTTAGTAGTATTGTATTATATAGTATAAGGTTTGCTTGTGTAAAAGTGTGGTTATGGTTTTTCAGTTGTGAAAATATGGTCTCACTTTTATATCCCATTGTTTTATTGTCTAAGGATTTTATTATATTCTTTCGCTTGCGTATTGAAATGAAAGGGTCGGCGATGCGTCCTAGGATGTCGCTATTAATCGACTAGGTGAAGAATGGGCACGCGTTCGAGGATCAAGGCATGACACCTTATCCAGTGGCAATTCACTGGCCGACGACTGATTGGCAACCCAACCTAACCGGAGACCTGACTTGACGACCCAAATCCATTGACTAGTCAATCGGTTCAATTGGTTTATTGGTCGAGTGGTTGGATTGGTTGGACCGATGGTAGGTTGGATTGGTCAAACCGGTCGGACTAGCCAAGAGCCTCATTGGCTTGTTGGCACATGCACCATACACGGCACGCACTCAGGTGACGTGTGTGGGCGCATGGGACATCTAATCGGAGCGTGATCAATGGCGTTTGGTTCGTATGGATGTGCTCCACATTATGATATAGTTATTTTACATGTTTGAGGCTTTTAAAGATCTAAAAAATGTACGGAATCCTAAATACGCCTATTTTTAGGATATAAGTGCATTGTTTATTCCTTTTAACTTATATATATTTTTTATGGTTTTGGAAATACAGAAGCTGGCTTACATGAAAATAACTATATATATATGTTGTATAAAGCTTGGTTCAATGATAGCATGTATATGGTTTAATGTCCTTACAATATCTTGATTCTGAGTAAACTTGAACAATGGTTGAAGATCCTTGATTTTTTCATTATGTGTTGAATTCCGGTTTTGATTATAGTTGTTGCATGATTGTTTTTGTATGTTGATTCACATCATATTATGCAGTTTGATATTTAATAGAAAAATGTGGAAATTACATGGGGTCATGTAATTATTCTTTTTCTAGTGGGGGTTCATAGGTTGGTAGAATTCAAAAGAGTTCTCTCTTAGAACTTAAAATTTGTAAAAATTAAACTAGTCAATGAGAGTAGAACAATCATACATAAAAGCTGATTGGGAATATAGTGAACTTTCATTTCTATGACTTTTATTGAATTATCATTAATTTAGTTTGTTTTTTATGCAAATTAAATATGTGTTACTCTAAAAATGTGTTAGTATTGATTTTACGTTTATTATGTCAATGTGTTAGAGCAATTGATTATGGTTTTGGTATTCAAGATCATTGTAGCTGACCTCAATAAGGGTGAGAAGCTAAACGGTGACAATTATGATATTTAACACTAAAAGGTTTAGTCCATCCTTGATGAGCAAGAGGTTTTGGAAACCCTCAATCACATCATTGATAAACCTAAGCATAGAACTTCAGCTCAGCATAGGAGAGATTAAGAAACTTTTCAAGCTTGAAAAAAGAAAATAGCATTGCTCACATCACGTTATTGAGTTGTATGCAAGATGATCTCATGTGTGAGTTTGAAAGTAGTGATAAAACTCAAACAATGTGGGTTACCTTGAAAGATAAGTTTGGCGGTACGTCTACCACTAAGATGAGAAGACTCACCATCAAGTTTGATACATATCGAGAACGCCTAAATGTAATGATGAGGCAACATATTCGAGAGATGTCAAACATGATTCGTAAGCTAAAGTCGGTAGGTCACTCACTTACTAATAAACATCAAGTTCAAACTCTTATAAGATCTATTCCTAATAATTGGGAGCATATGAAAATCAACATGATGCACAATGAAAATATTGTCACTTTTGATGATATTGCACGTCATTTAGAATTGAGCGTCTAGAGGCTGTGAGATCTCTATCTATACTTATGTTGCTAAATCAAGTTTGCACAAAATTTCAAGCTTCAAGCACAAAAGGAACTATCAATTCAACAACAAAGGGAAATAGACTAATCAGGCATTTAAGAGGACTAAGACCTTCCGACGCAAGAAGCGTGGTGAGAAGAAGGACAATGCCAAGATAAAATATTACAATTATGGCAAGTTGGGTCACTTTGCTCGTGAATGCATTGAATTGAAAGGGACTCGAGAACAACATACCATGTAGCTAGAGACCAATGAGTATTTGTGGAATATCGTCATATACAGCTTGGAAAAAGATGGATATATGTTGGGAATAACTCAAGAGTTAAAATAAATGGTATAGGCACATGTAAATTAATTTTACGTGACTATCGAAATCTACTCCTACATGATGTCTTCTATGTTCCAAATATTTGACGGAACTTGATTTTTATAATTGTTCTTCTTAGCCTAGGTTATATATTAAATTTGCATGACGATTGTGTTGATATTTTGTTTGGAACAGTTTATTTATGGTTCTAGTCATGTATTGAATGGTTTTATGGAATTAGACATTGACTATGATGTGTACAATGTCAATATTGATGGTTGTTTTTCTTTAATTGCATCTATTAGTAATGTTGAGATTGATGCAAGTACTTGGCATGCTAAACTAGGTCACATTGGGTTATAAAGAATGCAAATGTTAGCTAAAGAATACCTTTTAGGATTACTCGCTAATGTTATTTTACCTGTATGTGAATATTGTCTAGTGGGAAAAGCAACTAGAAAACCATTCGGTAAAGGAACTAGAACCAAAATTCTATTACAACTTATACATTTTAACATTTATGGTCCATCGAACGTGAGAGCAAGACATGGAGTCTCATATTTCATTACTTTTATAGATGACTTCATGTATTTCGGTTATGTCTTTTTGATCTCCCATAAGTCAGAAACATTAAATTGCTTTAGACAATATATAGTGTTGATAGAGGATCAGTTGACCAAAACAATAAAGGCATTGAGAACCGATCACGGACGTGAGTACCTATTTGAGCAATTCAAGACTCTTTATGATGAAAAGAGAATTGTAAGACAATTGACTATTTCTTATACTTTGCAATAATATGGGGTTGCTGAGAGAATGAATAAAATCTGTTGAAAATTATTAGGTCTATGATGGCGCAAGTAAATCTACTTATCTCATATTGGGAAGATGCGTTATTGATTGCTGCATATATATTTAACCGTATGCCTTCAAAGTTAGTCACTTCCACCCCTTATGAATTATGGACTAGTAGAAAACCAAACTTGAGTAACCTACATCCTTGGGGAGTGCGGCTTATGTTCATGATTCTTCCCACAGATATGGTAAATTAGGTCCTCTAAACGGTATGTGTTCATAAATAAACAAACTGATGGAAGTGTGCTGGAGATGGAGTCACGAGATGTCATGTTCTTGGAAAATGATTTTTCTAATAGAGGTGAGATTGATAAGGACTTTCAATTACAAAAGATGGAAGACCCTAACACACACACACACACACACACTAATGTTGTCAAGGGAAATGAAGATTTACCTTAACATACAAGACCTAATAAGAGTGTTGTATCATCTGGCGAACTGAATTCAAGAGAAGTTCAGTTATGTAAAAATAATTATAAAAATATTCCCCATCATCGTTTTAAGATTGAAGGTGAAGCATTTATAATTGTTCCATAAGACGATGCTGAGTTTAAGATTGTCCAAGAGGCTCTTTCATCATTTGATAAGAAAGAATGGAGAAAGGTTTTGGAAGATGAAATTAAGTCAATGAGGGCAAATCATGTCTAGGACTTGGTTGATCTACCATCCAATCGTAAGGCTATTGAAAATAAATAGGTTTTCAAGATTAAGCGAAGGGCAGATGAATCCATTGAAAAGTATAAGGCTCATTGTCACGCCATGATCCTCGAACGCGTGCCCATCCCTCACTTGATCGATTAATAGCAACGTCCCAGGACACATTGTCGACCCTTTTCATTTTAATATGCACATGCGAAAGCATATAATATAATCCTTGGACAATAAAACAATGAGATAGAAAAGTAGGGCCATATTTTTCACACTGGAAAACCACAACCAAACTTTTATACACAGCAAACCACATAGTATATAATATAATACTATTCACAAGTTTGATCTACTATATATCCGATCACAACTCGTAGTTTGCAAAACAAGAGTGGTGTTTCAGTCCTTCACTTAGTCTTTATCTGGATTCTTCTCCTGTTCAACGATCCTTCCTCCTTCCACGTTCCCACTGGAACCTACCATAGGATACTTAGATGATCCTGGGCCTTCAAGGGCGGGAACCATTGGATTAATCACTTCTCCATCTCTAGGTTCTGCAATGCCCTCCCCATACACTACTTCCAAAACATACATAGGTACCTCAAACTCTGGTATTAGGCCCACTGTTTGCCCATCATTATAATAGCGATACCATGCTCGGTACTGATGAGGCATCCTTTGGGTTCTACCCACATCCACCTAGATGATGGATTTCACCATTATGTACACCAAGCCTTCAACGTGCCCAGGCATCGGCGCGTAGAACCTCTCTTCGGTGATTTCCTTCGGCAAACCAGGACACATGGGAGGAGGTAGAGGTGCTGCCATTTACGGGCCTAAAATGGTTATTTAATAACCAGTGAGACAACGTCTCGGCGAGTTCTACCCCCTAAAACCCGATTAGTAAACCAATACACTTGAGCTGCCTATGCACACACGGGTCAGAGGACTTACCTTAGCCTCAGATTCCACATGTATATTAGCACAGTTCAATAGGCACCCAAATAATCACATCACAGATCGATATCTCGATCAATCGATCTAGTCGATTACATGTTAATCTGACCATTCCCCGGTCGTGTCTCACTTATTTAGTCTCAAATCTTACTCACAGCTCCACGAGCACAATCTACAAAATTTCTTAGTAACAATTTACGGTCCAAATGATACGACCTATCTTTAGGTGGCAAATTACGGCCCAATAGGCGCGACCTTTAATAGGTGATAGATTACGGCCTTATCAGGTGCGACCCCTATCAAGTGGCAATTTACAACCCAACGGGCACGACCTATATCGGGTGGCAATTTACAGCCCAACGGGCGCGACCGACTCCAAATTTGGTGGCAGAACTCGGCCCCACTAGCACAACCATACTTTGGCAGCTTTCGAGGTTCAACTCACAACCTCTCGTAGTCAAATTCTAATTGAATACCGACACTGATCAATTTTGGGATAAATTCCCACATACTCATCAACTCACTCAATTTTCACACGATATTAACGTACCCATTTAGTCTTAGCCAAGAGTATATTCAATTGACTCTCACAATCTTCTCCACTTAACAACCCATCAAAGTATTATTGGCGCTAAACAATCATACTTGGCCATCCACAACTCAATTACTCAATCTTAATCAATTTAGGAAAAATTCGTCAAATTGCACAATCAATTAATTCAACACAACATAGAGCTCAAATAAATAGATGAACTGCACCACGATAATCAACATAAAATTTCAGTCGTCAACTATTCCAGCCTAATTTCTGAAAAATAATTAATTAATTAATGAATTTCGAAAATTAATAAACAAATACTAAAAATCCAATTTGGGCCCGTATTGCCTTATTAGACGCTAGAACGGATCAAGAAAAATCCGAGATACATTCAATAAATAGAAGTATGTCTCTACTCACTAATTACATTAACCAAACGCCTAACATGCATCATCATTAACTAATAATAACTAATCTATGCTAATCTAACCACCTAATCCTACTTAACTAACACTAATCAAGCCCTAAGCATAATTAACAAACTAAGCAGGGTTTAGTAAGTTAAACTCACCCGTTTTACAATCCACTCGGATTGAAACGTTGGGAACGTCGCAGGGGAAGTTTTTCTCCAAAGTGGGCCTCGTGTTCGGGCCGGAAACACCTCAAAGGTGCTGAAATAGCAACTTTTCTTCTTGTTGTTTTTGGCTGGAAATGAGTGGAAAACAGCTCGGTTTAAGGCGAGACTTGCTCAAGAAAGATGAATAGGCCAAACTAGGCCTAAAGGAGGACTCACGGAGGTCGAACGGGCTCAGGATAGCCCTAGGTGGGCTGCGATAGATCGGGAACAACAGCTGGACATTGAGAGGGAGGTGGTAAGGCGTGGCGTGCGTGGGTGGTGCGGCTAGGCGGACGGTGTGACTTCGGTGGTGTGTGGCTCCGGCATGCGACAACAAGTTGCTCCGGTCTTCTTCCTTGGTCTGCTGGTCACACAAGATGGAGGAAAGAGAGAGAGTTTGGCCTGTTGGGGGAGAGAGAGAGAGAGAGAGAGAGAGAGAGAGAGGATAGAGATGAGGGAGAGATGGGGGGCCACATGCCAAACTTTTCCATCAAGTTGTCTCCCCTAGAGCTTGCTCTCCAAGCCAAGATCCATGGCTGCAATTGAGCCACCATTACACTCCTCACAACATCTCATAAGGTCCAAAATGGCTAGGATGAAGGGGGGCTACGAATTTGGCTCAATCTCCCCTCAATTGGACACCATTCCTCACTTGATTCAATCTCATTTGGCCTTTAAAAATTCAATTGACATCTCAATGACTTCATTGATAATTTACCTCACCCAAGAACCCATCTTGCTTCCCAATTTTGCAACCAAAATAATCCTCGGCCTTCATTGAACAAAAACGGTCCTAAACCGACTTTTTCCCAAAAAGTCTTAGTTGTCAGAAAAATCTTCTGAGACCGAGTCGACACTCCTAGAATTTATTGTGACATGACAGAAACTTTAATTTCTAAAATCAGACTTGAATTGACGGTTAATTTCCATTTGGCGGGTTTTTAGCGTGACTTAGATTACTAGAAAACTTTCAGGCATTTTTAGTGCAAATGACCCGTGGTCGATTTTCTTCGAGTCACTATGAACCCACTCGACTCATTGGCGACTCTCGGTTGTCGTGAAAATCTCGAGAATTCAAATACGGACATAGGGTCCCAAAACGATAGGAAAATCAGTCTAGTGCCGGTCAACGAGAATTTTCTAATTTAGTGGTGTCACCCACGATTAGCCACACATCTAAGTTGAATAAGCCTATCTCTGATTTCGAATCAATTTTATATTGTGCCGTATTGGCATCTAAAGATGAGCACGGTCAAGAAGCCGATTCCTAGTCGAATTCTCAAGTCTATTTGCCTTAAAATCCTTAATGGCTTCCCCAAGTAGTCTAGTTATCTCAAGAGTGATAAGCTCTTAGAGCAACTCTATAGGAGCTTCAATGAAATGCTCGATTTATTCAGTAGAAGACAGGGCTGAAAATCTGGGATGTCACACTCGTATTGTGGCGAAAGATTATATTCAATAAGAAGGTATAAACCATAAAGAAACATTTTCACCAGTTGTAAGGTTTGTCTCTATAGGCCTCATCCAAACTATCATTATACATTTGGACCTAGAATTACATCAAATTGATGTAAAGACGGCATTTCTTAATGAAGAACTACATAAGGAAATCTATATGAAGTAGCTAATAATTTTCATACTTGAAGGTTAGGAATGTAAAGTTTGCAAGCTTCATCACTCAATATATGGCCTTAAGTAATCATCTAGACAGTGGTATCTTCGTTTTCATTAAACCATAACGTCTTTCAAATTCACGATGATTGAAGAAAATCATTGCGTATATGTCAAATGGTCCAAAGATAAATTTGTGATTTCATTACTTTATGTAGACGATATTCTATTGGTTGGAATAACAATGGTTTAGTTATCATCATAAAATAATAGTTGTCCTCCAATTTGGAAATGAATGACATAAGGAAAGCTGCTTATATATTAGGAGTTAAGATCAAAAGAGATCGATCAAGGAAACTCCTTACTTTCTCACAAGAATCTTATATAATGAAGAATCTTGAGCGTTTCAATATGCAATATTGTAATCCTATTGATACCTTTGTAATGCAAGGTGAAGGTTTAAGTACTAAGATGTGGCCTAAGACTTCAGAAGAAAATAAATAAATGGAAAAACGCTAGTATGGTTGGAAGTTTGATGCATGCTATAATGTCTACTTGACCTGACATATATTATGCCGTGGGGTTAGTGAGCCGGTATCAATCAAATCATTGTCAAGTACACTAGAAAGTAGTGAAGATGATCTTGAAATACTTAAAATGCACTATGGCTATCGACTTTGTTATCAAGAGAATGATTTACGCTTATTAGGCTATTCATATACGGATTGGGGGAAGACTTAAATAAGCATAAATTGACTTTTGGATATGTGTTCTTACTTAATGAATGTGCAATTTCTTGGAATAGCAAGAAACAAACATCATGGCCTTATTTATGATAGATGCAAAATTTACTGCATGCTCTGCCACGATGTAAGAAGTAGTATAGCTAAAAAGTTTTTTGAAAAGCCATTGTCACTAAGGTTCCAAGACCAGTGATAGTTTATTGTGATAGCTAAGTAGCCATTACCTATATGAAAGATCTCAAGTATCATGGAAGGATAAAACACATTAATATAAAGTATAACTTCATTAGGGATATAATAGCGTAGAGAGAATAAATCCTTCAGTACATTTCAACCAATAGAATGGTTGTTGATCCATTTATGAAAATTGTTCCTAGAGATGTGTTCTTGACCCACAACATGTTTTTAGGGTTATGTAAAATATAATGTGTAGTATTGTGGAGGATTATCTATTTATGTATATGTGAACATATGTATTGTATTTGTTTATTTTTAGTGGCTTGATATTTTATTAATAAGTACAAATCCATTATGAGACTAGCACAAACACACATATATTGTTGCAAAGGATGTCAGAAGTAATAATTGGTTCATACACACAAGCAATTACCTCAAGTGTTATAGTTAGCATGTTGAAATGTGATGTTATGTACATATAAATGCTGAAGAGCAAGTTTAGTATATAAAATAATTTTTTTTTTTCGCCTTGATTGGAGTCAAGATAAGGTTTGTGATTTCTACATGATAAAACCGAATATGATAGTCCTATAATCATGTATGCTTGCAAGATGTTGGATGTGAGTACTTAATTGGGTGTTGTAGAAAGCGAGCCGATATAGCACTCGAGCTAAACATGAGTACGTAAGAAGCATTTGACTATTTGTAGGCTAAGATCCGTATAGTGGATGAATTTAATAAATGGCATGCTCTTATGGAAAGAGAAATACACTATAGCGTGTAATTCATACTACATGTGCATTGTATGACTGACAATGGAAAGTGAGTGAAATTAACCATATTTACTCATCGTGTGAGTACTTGAGGTAATTTATAATTTATCTCATTTTGTGCCCTATGTTACTTTTGATTATGTTATTGAAGTGAAAGATCAATGTTGTTATTTTAGCCTGTTATCGGCAGTTACAAATAGATATGGCTTTATGGGATGTGTGTAGGAAAACAATTATTCTGAAATGAAGAGAGACATGAGTGTGAGTGAAGACTATTTTTGTTTTACATCTATTACATGTATTTACCGGTCGGCCAATTGTATTGCCTTCTGTAGTTTTAGATATAATTGTAAATACATGGTATTATGAAAATAGTCAAATATGGCCTTTAAGGGATAGATGTATTTGGACTGATGTAACAAAATATATCCGGGGCACTGTGAGACATCAATTATTATTACTTTTTATTATTTTAGGGTTGTAGTTATTATGTTATCCCTAACAGGTACATAATTCAAGTCCCCAAGTGCAATTGTACTCATTAGTCGCACAGCTTTTTTGCCAAGTATGAATTGTTTTTAAAGTAGATGAATGTTGAATGCCTTATATTCTTAACAAAGCACTATCAAGCCCATCATGTCCAAGTGAGAGATATTATACTTTATTAGTACGTTCATGATAGGATGTGATCAAAACGCAGCGGTTCGTCTTGATATGCTTTGATAGAGATATACCCTTTGAAAGGGTATGAAGGAAGTCATATAAATAACTTCTGGAGATAATTGTTAGGTGGGTTAGTAGAAATATTCTAAAAAAAAGTGTTTTCTCTTCTTCTCCTCTCTCCATTAAAGAAAAAAATGCATTCCATTACTACTTTGAGAAGACAATTGGCATTAACGTTATGGAAAATGAATGTTTTCCTCGTGATTATATTCAGACCATTGCAAAGTCATATCGTCCGTTGTTTGCTCGTGATTTAACATTCATTCCAAGGTAAATTGCTCATTGCGCATCGAAGAGCTTAGTCGTTTCTTCCATCAACTTTCTTCTAATAGAAAGTGAAATAAACTAAAAACCCAACCAAAAGTTAGAAACCAAATTAATAATGTATTAATTTTTAATTTAAAAATTAATATATTATTATAATACCGGTTAAGTCCAGGTGGGTGGGTGGACGGTTCCACCCATGGAACTAGGAATCAGACTAGTACCCACCGGTTCTAATTTATTGAAACCAAGAACGGACCCTTTTCCTTTAGGAACCACTAGTTTTGAGCCGGTCTAGTCTGGTTTCAGGCTGTCCGAGTGAGTTTCGGTTCTTTTGAACACCCTTTGGTAAATTTTTTTTCCATTCACCTTGAAGAATAGTTGGCTTTGCTTAGACTAAAATCTCAAGGTAAGTCTTAGGCTTTTAGGTTTATCAGCATATAAGTCCTAAGGTTAGTAAAATAAATTCTTCCAAAACCACCTTCATCAATTTTTTTGGTTTTCTGATTTTGCCCTTGTTATAAGGGTCCTTCTTTGCATGAGGGTGGCTAGCAAGGGGTCGGCAAGGTTGCCTAGGGTTGCATGACCTTCATGAGGGATTGCGGGACCCCAGGCAACCCTTGTTAGGGTCACACGACCTCGATGAGGGATCATGCCTTAGGTTGTGCAACCCTAGCAAGGACCATTTGGGTCATGTGACCTTTGATGGCCCTCATGAGGATGGCATGACACCAAGTGGTTCTCTCGAGGGGCCACCTAAGGTCTTGTGACCTCAGACAATAGCCATGGTGCGAAATCTAGATTACTGGCTCCGGCAAAGGGTTGGAGTTTTTTTCTTTATTTTTTAATAAAAATAAGAAAAGTCATTTGCAAGAAGAATTTTTCTGCAAACTTTTTTTTTTTAACTTAAAGTTACTTGACAATGGACTTTTAAATTACAATTTAAAAAACTCAATTTGTCATTTGGAAAATTCCTTTAACTTAATATCTCCGTAATGGTCTTTTTTTTTTTTTTTAGGGGGAGGTCAACCTCTCTTAGCGTTCAGGAAAAAAAAAAAAAAAAAACCTCTGTTAGTGGTTTTAACGGAGAAGTATCTAAATCGACGGGAGTCTACCAGTCAAACTAAAGATTGGGAATGCTTGTCAAATGGCCACGGTCTTGGCGGTCCACATGAATGAATCATGCAACGTTTTGGAACGCAGAAATTGGTTGCATAAAAAGTCAATGCGTTCCCTGTTCTTTACATTAGATCATGTTTTCTAGAATGATGATCTTGCATCTAATAATGCAGATATTCTAGGCTCACTCAAAATAAGTATTAGTTGTGGTTCAAATTGAATATTTTGATCGTGAGAATGAAACTTCGATAGTAATGCCTATGAAGGGTTGTCGGGGAATTTTTTGGTATTGTCACACCTCTTTCATCTCCCTTCCTTCATCCAAACAATTTAACTAATTTTTTGCCACATTCATTGTTTCCCAATTTTTCTAAGCGAAACAAAATATCAAACGATAAATAAACATAGCATATATTCTAAACTAGCAATTAACAATTTTAATCACTTCCTTGTATTGAGCATAGTTACAAGCAAGAGAGTTAACGTTGTACTTTTTTAAGATGACATGTATCATTTACTTTCTAGTTTGCTCATTTTCTTTCGCTTTTGTGATGTTATTATCTCGAAAATATATCTTTTTTTCATACACTTGGAAAACTTTATTGATCAACTCGATACAGCATACTAATATGATATGATCCTGTCAAGTAAATTTGTGCCTATTTAATCATGTATGTTTGCTACATATTACCATGAATTTAAAGTAATCAACGCAAAATACGATATAAAAAGAAAAGTGTGATCTTATCTAAATTGGCAAAATTGGTTCTATGTTAAATCTTGTTTGCTGTCCCAACCGGTAAGAAATGGAAGATTTGTGTGAACACTTGAGTATTATCATGATGTTTCCCTCGCCCTATTCAGTGGGCCAATGTTTAGTTGATTTACGACTTTTGATGTGATTAGAGTTAGACTGTAAAAACTTGAAATTGTTGACTTCCGTGTCCAATTTCGAATCAAAAGCCGAATGGACAAGAGAAAGGACGGGAGAGGGAAGCAAAGTTTGGTATCTAAATTTGAAGTGAGTTTATTTGGGAGAAAACTTTCAAAGTTTGGTTGATTTATGACTTTTGATGTGATTAGAGTCACAATGTAAAACTTGAAATTATTGACTTCCACGTCCAATTTCGAATAAAAAACCAAACAGATGAGAGAGGATGGGAGGGGGAAGCAGAGTTTCGTGTTTAAATTTGAGATGCGTTTGTTTGAAAGAAAACTTCCAATGTTTGGTTGATTTACGACTTTTGATGTGATTAGAGTCACATGGTAAAACTTGAAATTATTGACTTCCATGTCCAATTTCGAATAAAAAACCAAACATATAGAGAGGATGGGAGAGAGAAGCAGAGTTTCGTGTTTAAATTTGAGATGCGTTTGTTTGGGAGAAATCTTTCAATGTTTGGTTGATTTACGACTTTTGATGTGATTAGAGTCACATGTTAAAACTTGAAATTGCTGACTTCCATGTCGAATTTCAAATAAAAAACCATATAGATGAGAGAAAGGATGGGAGAGGGAGTAGGGTTTCATGTTTAAATTTGAGATACGTTTGTTTGGGAGAAAACTTTCAATGTTTGGTTGATTTACGACTTTCGATGTGATTAGAGTCACATGGTAAAACTTGAAATTGTTGACTTCCATGTCCAATTTCGAATCAAAAGCCGAACGGATAAGAGAAAAGATGGGAGAGGGAAGTAGAGTTTCGTGTATAAATTTAAGGTGTGTTTCTTTTGGAGAAAACTTTATGATAAAAGAAAAATACTTTTCGAGAAATCAATTTCCTTAAAAATGGTTAATTTTTCTTTGTTAGGTAATATGTGATGTTTGGAAATAATTTTAATCTCATGACTTTATTTATAGTAGAAAAAATTCGAATTTCTACTTCTTCTTTTTTTTTTTTTTTGTTTCTTTTTCTTTCTTTCTTCACACAGCGCCTCACCAGGGATAGGGCTTCTGGCTCGTTGCAAAGGAGGAGGAGGAAGTCGGTTTGCATTGGTGCGGTTCGGCTAGTTGCCAGAGGATTTTCAGTGGATGGCGCCATGGATGGAGGTCTTTGGAATGGAATTGAGTTTCTAGTGTTCCTGCAGATTTTCCCTCAAAGCTTTCGAAGGATTTTACTGTATCTGTCTTCCACGGAGGTCTCTGCCATGGCATTTAATTTATAGGGTTCCTCTTCCTCACTATATCTCAGCGAGCTCACATGAGGCTAGTGAGCTTGAGCTTGTCAGCCCATGCTTGTGGCTGGTCAGCGATGGTCGACGAGGCTAGACGACTGATAGAGGAAGAAGGAAACAATAAAAGAAAAAAAAAGTTAAAATTAAAAAAATTGAAAGGAGTAATTTTCGAAAAATGTTTTCACCTAGTTAGATTTATGAATTCGTTTTTCTAATTTTATACATGAATATTTTTAAAAAATATTTTCGAATGACTAATTATTATTGATGAACTAAATGGGTAAAAGTCTGGAAAATTAATTCCCAAAAAAATACTTTCACCGATAAAAATGCATCCTTTGATTCTAAAATCTAGAGGCAGAAGAGAACCCCTTTGATGGCAGCGGAGCGCCATGATAGACTCCACTTACATAATGGCCCAGAGCCCTCGAATAGAATCTCAATTTTCAATATCTGGTCATATCACATCTCCGACATGTTTGGTCCAAAAAGAGCACATGTGTAGCATGCGCAGAGAAATAGTGCAAAACCAAATTGAATTAGTAAAAGAAATGTGAAATTCTATGGACCACTGTTAATTATTTTAAAAACTTAACTCCTCATGCTTAATTTGAAAAGATTCGAACTTTGAACCATTTTAAGATTTTGTAGGATCATTACTTGAAAATTTTAAATTATTAAATGAATATTTGAATCAAAATTTAAATATTCTATCAGATCCTAATTCATTTGTACAGTTTAAATTGCTGTGAATGGAAAGATGATAATTTTGCGCAATACTCCCCAATTATTTTGAATTCAATTTTAGAAGGTGAGAGATTCTGTGGTTACTTGCCTAAAGTCTTGATTACCATAAATTGAAATATCGTGTTTTGTGCGGTCATAGTGCATCCAAAGTGCATGCATGAGTTTTTTCATGTAATATTTCTTCACGTAAGGACTTGAGATTGAAGTGACCAAACGAGCATTGGGTTTACTCAATCCGGTATATTTATAATAAATTTACTTCAAACTAATTTTTTGACCACTAAAGTCCCCAAACTAATATATCCATAACAAATTTACTTTCTATTCGTTTTTTAAATGATACTATCAAATTGTTGTGTTTGGATGACACCCAATAGTTAACGTGTATATCAGTTTGAGGTTTTATCCTTCATTTATAACATGTATACCAATTTATGGTTTTTCGTTGTATTAATCCAATTTAATTGAAATTAACAGGGGGTAATATTGTTATAAATGTATAATTTTGGAGTTTTTGTGATTAAAAAAAATAGTTTTAGTTAGATTTGTTATACACGTACAAATTTGGGATTTTTTGTAATAAAAAATTAGTTTATAGTAAATTTGCCACAAATTTATCGGTTTGAGATTTTTCGTGATATTAATCATTTATAGATAGGTCACCTCGAATGAATCATGATGGGAAAATAAAAAATAAAATAAAATGTGGAGCCGCCCAAGGTATGATGCTCGTACGAGCAATAACCTCATTGGGGGAGCCAAAAGCCAAGCCCAAGGTATCTCCTTATATTACTAGGTACGAACCTAATTGAGGGATTGACCCAAAGAAAGAAACCTAATTGAGTGGTCGCATCCTCCACTAATTGATCTTAACTCTCTCTCTCTCTCTCTCTCTCTCTCTCTCTCTCTCTCTCTCTCTTAACTCCTTTTGAGCATCGAAGAGATCCCCTAGGAGGCTAGGACAAATGCCGAGGAAATTTCCTTTTCCCACCCTGGTGCGAATCGCAGATCATGGAATCAATGACGCAGACCTTCAAAACTCGTGCCTCGTCAGTGAAAACTACATTCGTTAAAATGATAGTTATTAAAATTGATTAGACATTCTCAATTAAAAATCATGTTAACCGTGGGTCATTCCTACGACTACCCCCTTTTGATAATGTGGACACTCTAAAGTGTGAAGGGTCATCCCCTACTATCAACGCATCCGGACACGGATACTTAATTCTGCTACCCGTTGAAGCTCATCATAAGCTGGTCCTCAAATCACGCCTATTTTCAGTCGTTGATCCTTCTATGATTTATCATTTTCCCCATTTCCTATGGATGATCTCAATTTGTTAAAGATAGCTCCTCTACCCACGGTCAAACTTTGACATTCCTATGAAAGCCGAGACCCCTTTCCTTGCCTTTCAAATTCATTATGTGAAAAGTAACAGCCATTCAGTAATTCGTTTCATAACAGTGATGTATTTTGTGAGAATCTTCGAGATTGCTTGCCTAATATTGTCTCTTTGAATGTGATAAGATTTATAAATAGCTTTACATATAGATACTAGAATTTTGAACAGGGAGATATATTGAGATAATACCTGCACCACTATTTTAATTAAATTTTCTTTTTCAGCTTTGTACATCAGGTTTTTTTATTTTTTCCATCCTCTACTGTCAACGCATCCGGACATGGATAATTAACTCTGTTACCCTTTGAGTCTTATCATGATTAGCTGGTCCTCAAATCACGCCTATTTTCAGTCATTGATCATTCTGTGATTTATTGTTTTCCCCATTTCCTACGGATGATCTCACTTCGTTAAAGGTAGCTCCTCTACCCACCGTCAAATTTTGACATCCTTATGAAAGCCTCAACCCCTTTCCTTGCCTTCCAAATTCATTATGTGAAAAGTAAAAACCATTCAATAATTCGCTCCATAAAGCTGATGTATTCTGTGACAATCTTCGAGATTGCTTACCTAATATTGTCTTGTTGAATGTGATAAGATCTATAAAGCTGACCCCACCTTGTCTTTTCAGTCTTTCTTTAATTTCTCTCATCTCTTCTAGTGCGCAATCTTGACTTAAATTCACTATTTTTCCACCGGAAAGAGGTAACCTTCTATTCAGTAGCTTTACAAAGAGATACTTTAATTTTGAATAGGAAGACATATTAAGATAGTGCTTGCACCACTATTTTAATTAAATTTTCTTTTTCAGCTTTGTACATCAAGTTTTTTTTTCCATCCTCTACTATCAACGCATCCAGACACGGATTATTAACTCTGCTACTCTTTGAGGCTTATCATGATTAGTTAGTCATCAAATCACGCCTATTTTCAGCCATCGATCCTTCCATGATTTATTGTTTTCGCATTTCCTACGGATGATCTCACTTCGTTAAATATAGCTTCTCTAGCCACCGTCAAAATTTGACATCCCTATGAAAGCTTGGACCCCTTTCCTCGCCCTCCAAATTCGTTAGGTGAGAAGTAAAAATCGTTCAATAATTCGCTTCATAACGCTGGTGTATTTTGTGATAATTTTCAAGATTGCTCGCCTAATATTGTCTCGTTGAATGTGATAAGATCTATAAAGTCGACCCCACCTTGTCTTTTCATTCTTTCTTTAATTTCTCTCATCTCTTGGAGTGCATCCCTGACTTAGATTCACTATTTTTCCATTGGAAAGAGGCAACCTTCTATTCAATAGCTCTACAAATAGATATTAGAATTTCGAAGAGGGAGACATATTGAGGTAATGCTTGCACTACTAGTTTAATTAATTTTTTTTTCAGCTTTGGACATCAAGTTTTTTCTTTTTCATCCTTCCAATTTCAGGTTCACCCTAGCTAGGATCCAAGCCAATGTTTGCTTTTTGAAATTGATTTACAAGCACTACCTTATCTTGTCTATTTCAAGTTGTTGGAAATTACCGATTCCAAGAAACCGGATTCGACACTAAATCGAACCCCTAAAAAGACAAAGCGGAAGCGAGCCCAGAAAACAAAAATCATGAATCACCGATCAAAAGCACACCACGGGATCGAGCGTACCTTTTATCCACAGACTAAACACCGACGTTGCGATTCGAGGAGGAAACCCGATACTGTTATTCAAAATCAAATTATTTTCTTCGCTTAGGGAGAGAAGCGATGTGCAAGTGACGTTGTTCTTCAAGGAATATTGTTACGTTGGTTTTGAGGAGAGTGAGAGAAGAAAAAGAAACAACGTACGTAACCCTTAAAAAATACGTTCCTTTTTCTTTTATATTTTCCCTCGAAGCGTCTCCTCCAAACGACGCGACTCCTCAATGTAACACCCCTTCCAAAAGACACAACCGATCGTATCTAAACAATGCACCTTTTCACATCGCACATTTTCCTCCATGGGCCCTTAACTCACGGGCCGGGCCCTAATAGGCTAACTCAGGCCCATTATAAATAAAACCATCATCTCTCACTCGCACATGGTGGGCCAAAACCAACATGGGCGGACGGACCCTACTGAGGCCTATCAATTGAAAAATACATCAACTCCCACTTGACATGATGGGCCAAACAGAATCCTCTTTTCCTCACTACAACATTCATACTGGTGAATAGTCTGTGCGACCAGCATACTTGGAGAGCTCGTTGCCATACATCTGTTAGGAATATATAGCAGCTAATAATGTGCATCACTTTCCGAGTAAATTTAGTATGCAGTACCCTAGATCGATCGATCACATTTATATCTCTCTTAATCTCTTTTAAACAATGATATATATAAATATATATATATTGTATTCACAATTATGATTATCCCAAAGACAGTCATAATTGGTCGACCAGTGAATACAAAACTACAATGTGATTCTCCAAATCCGATCTTCCTCTTTCCTTCAAACTCTCAATTTCAATTCAACTTGCCTTTCTAGAAATATCCCATTAGATCGAATCAATTCATGATCATTGACAACATCCTAAGATAGCAATCATTGAACAGAAATCTTGAGAATAAGTAAGAGTCGTGAGGGCACTAAATTGAGGAACTATTTTCCTCAAGAGTCTCATACGGCGTAAAAGTTGAGATCAAACTTTTGCCACTTTTATTGGTCGTCATATGCATACGTAGTATGAAATACGTATTACGGTATTAACTCATTTCCCATGGAGCGTATGTCTATACCATCAATACTGTACAGATGATAGTTCAGACATATCCAATGTCTAACTTGAGTTCACGTATCTACTCATTCACAAAATTCATCAGAACTCACATCTGGCATCTTAGACAGATAAAGTAAAATATGTGGGGTATTTTACTTTTGGACATTGTATATTTCATGTCCTTATCTTAACACTTAGTTAAGGCGACATATATATTCTAAGCTTGAGCTCTCGATTATCACCTAGATAATAAGCTTAAAAACCATCTTATCTCTATTTATCACATAGTAAATAGAGGCGATTACCCGTATGAGTGGGCTAATCTATATCTGTCCGACATACTTTCTCAACTTAAAGTAATGCACTGAGCATTAAGATGCATAAAGATCAAATAAAGATTCATAGGCATTAATGATGAAAAAACACAAATTCATTAAATGTGAACAACTCAGGGAAATTACAATATCCAGTACATCATACTCTACGCAATCCTAGAGATTTTACATGACCACAAAACACATCTCTAGGTATTGGCTTTGTCATAGGATATGCTACCATTCTATGAGTAGATATGTACTGTAAGTTCATATCTTTTCGTGCAACCATATCTTTTACAAAATTATACTTGGTATCTATATGTTTGGTCTTGCCATGATATTTTGGATCTTTGGTGTACGCTATAGCTGCTTGGCTATCACAGTTAACCAATAATGGATTTGCAACTTTCTCAATAACACTTAAATGATCCAAAAATCTCTTAAGCCAAACTCCTTCTTGTACCGCTGCTGATAATGCCACGAACTCAGCTTCCATCGTGGACAAGGCTATATATGTTTGCTTCTTACTGCTCTATGATATGGCACCATTGTTCAGTAAGAAAGCAAATCCAGAGGTAGATTTCCTTTCATCTAAATCTCCTCCCCAATTAGCATATGTATAGCCTTCAAGTTGCAGATCCTTTCCTTGATAATTCAGCTTGTAATCAGCAGTTCCCTTCAGATATTTCAGTATTCTTTTAACGGCCTTCCAATGTGCTTGACCTGGATTGGATTTGTATCTACTCACCATTCCAACTGCAAAACATATGTCGGGTCTTGTACACATCATAGCGTACATCAAGCTCCTAACAGCACTAGCATAAGGAACATGTTTCATTTGTTCCTTCTCTTGTAGAGTCCTTGGACACAGTCTATGACTCAATCCTTCATCTTTTGCAATAGGAGTATCAATGGGTTTACAATCTTGCATACGAAATCGTTCAAGAACTTTATTTATGTACGTTTCTTGCGAAAGAGATAATGATCTCTTCGAACGATCTCTTGAAATCTTAACTCCAAGGATGTATGCAGCCTCACCCATATCTTTCATCTCAAAGTTGGAAGATAACCAACTATTAACAGTATTAACAAACTCCATATTGCTTCCAGCAATTAGTATGTCATCAACATATAATGATATGATCACAAATTGATCTTTGGATCTTTTGATATATACACAATGATCCTTAGCTATAATTGTAAAATCATATGCCATTATGGTATTATGAAAACGTATATACCATTGTCTCGATGACTGCTTTAGGCCATATATCGATCTCAAAAGTCGACATACTTTTCCTTCTTGGCCTTCCATAATGAAACCAGTAGGTTGTTCCATATATATTTCTTCCTCTAATTCTCCATTGAGGAAAGCAGTCTTTACATCCATTTGATGTAACTCAAGATCCATACTAGCCATTATTGCTAGAATAATGCGAATCGAGGTAAATCTCACCACAGGAGAAAATGTTTCTTCATAATCAATTCCTTCCTGTTGATTATACCCCTTCGCCACAAGGCGAGCCTTATGCCTTTCAATCGAGCCATCAGCTTTACGCTTTATTTTGAGAACCCACTTGTTCCTAATAGCTTTGCGTCCTTTAGGAAGATCAACCAGTTCCCAAACATGGTTTGACTTCATTGACTCTATTTCTTCTCTCATTGCATGCATCCATTTGTTCTTACTAGGGCAACTTAGAGCCTCATTTATATTTCTTGGCTCATCCTCATCTTGTGGGGCAATCATAAAAGTTTCCCCTTCAATGTCAAAACGTCGACGGGGAACACTTTTGCGACTTGTTCGCCGTATGGAAGATTGTACACTTTGCACATCATTCCCCATTATGCTCCCACTAGGATTAGATAATGATGATGTCGTCTCATCTTGTGGTTGTAATTGAGAGTGAGTTGAATCAAATTCATTACCTCTCATGTTACTCCCACTTGGACGAACTCTATTATGTTCATTATCTTGATCCAATGTTTCAAATAGGAAGTATTATTCATCTATTTCGCATTTCTTAGGAAATTCACTCTCTAAGAATGTGACGTCCTGTGATTCGAATTTAGTTATACTTCCACTTTCCTGCTCACCTATGAACACATATCCTTTTGAGTGTTCAGAGTATCTTATGAAAATACTCTTCTTTCCTCTGGGACACAATTTCCCAAACTTGTGAGAGGACTCATGTGTATAGGCAGCACAACCCCATGGCTTAAGAAAACTTAAGTCCGGTTTTCTACCTATCCATAACTCATATGGAGTGGAAGTAACTGATTTGGAATGCACCCGGTTAAGTATATAGGCAGCAGTTAACAACGCATCACTCCAAAAAGTGATAGGTAAGTTAGCATGTGCCATCATGGACCTAACCATTTCCAGTAAGGTTCTGTTTCTTCTTTTTGCAACACCATTTTGTTGAGGAGTATATGGAATAGACAACTGTCTTTCTATTCCTTTTTCATCACATAATTTTATGAACTCATCAGATAAATATTCTCGACCTCGATCGGATCTTAATACTTTTATTTTCTTGTCTAATTGATTTTCTACCAAGTTCATAAACCTTTTGAAACAACTTAATGCTTCAGATTTATGAGAAATCAAATAAACATATCCAAATCGAGTATAATCATCTATAAAAGTGATGAAATAAATAGCCCCATGCCTTCCTCTCACATTCATTGGACCACAGACGTCAGAATGGATTAAACGCAGAGGAAATTCAGCTCTTTTACCTTTTCCAAATGGTTTCCTTGTCGTTTTCCCTACCAGGCAATGCTCACATATAGGCAAATCGACTTTTTCAATGTTCCCCAACAAGCCCTCTTTGGCTAGTCTATTCATACATTGTTGGCCAATATGACCAAGTCTAGCATGCTACACATTCACATCATTATCATATGAATTAGGAGACGTGAGAAGGGAATAACAAACATTTGCATTAACATAGACAATATCTAATACAATGAAACCATCCAGAAAATAACCACAACCATAGAAATTTGTATCCAAAAACAAATCCACACCTCTATTATGGAAGTTCATATTAAAACCTAGCTTGACCAACAATAAAACAGACACTAAATTTCGACGAATCTCCGGAGCATACAAAATATCATGTAGGAATAAAGTGCGTCCACCACGCATGTTCGCCAAGCGGTGTCAATTCCTTTTACTTCAGCTCTAGAGTTGTTTCCCACATAGATCCACTTAGTTCCGGTTGGTACTCGTCGAAATTCCACGAAGGATTCTCTATCCTTCGCTATATGGTCTGTCACTCCTGAATCTACAGTCCACAAAGGATTAGACTCAGTTAAAAATACAGAACTTGACACATAGGCAAAGTTCCCAATAGTGTAAGAGGTGTGTACCTTTTTTGGCTCGCGACAATCGCGGGCATAGTAACCCTTCTGGTTACAGTTGTAACACTTCACCCTTGTCAGATTCTTCATTCGAGGACGTTTTCCTCTGTCATGTTGGTCAACCTTTGGCTTCTTCCCTAAAGGACCTGCTCCCTTGCCTTTCCTTTTATCAAACCAGTTAGGACGTTTGCGCTTGGAGCTCGAAGCTCCATGTGAGCTAGAACTAGCATGATAAATTTTAGCTTCCGGCTTAGCCGCCAAGAGGCGGTCCTCTTCTAGCTCAAGATGACGCACAGCATCCTCAAAGGTTTTGATATTTTCATTATGGGTCAGGTGCACCTTCATATGCTCCCAACTCTGAGGCAAGGAACGAATCACTGCTTGCACTTGCTATTCATCAGTTAGGACATGGCCAGCATCCTTCAACTCATTTATCATGTTTGACATCTTTCTAAGGTGTTACTTCATGGTCTGGCCATGAGGCTTCTTATAAGAATCAAACCTAATAATGAGTTGTCTCTCAGCCCTGTTACCAAGTATGACCAAACCTTGCTGCCAATGCTTCCCACATTTCCTTGGTATTCTCAAAACGTCTGAACTCTCGCATGACGTCATTTTCCATGCTACTCAGCAATGTAATGCGAGCAAGGGAGTTCTTTCTTTTCCATGCAGCAAAAGCATCCTTATCTCTCTTATGCTGCGCAGTGTTTCCTTCTTCAGGTTCTATCATGGTCAGGTTAAGAGCTTCTAGTGCCTCTTGCTCTTCCGGCACATATTGGATTTTCATGTGCCAGATTTCATAGTTGTCGCCATTGAGCTTTTCACCTTTGTTCAGCTCGGCAACTATCCTCTTTGTGGCTGAAACCATTGATCTGAACACATCATACATATATGCACGAATAATTAATGCCTATCATTTATGCATCCATTTTGCATAAGCCCATCATATTAATGAACAATTTCAAGTAAGGTTTCAGAGAATCAAAATGTCACTTTGTTTCCAATCATCCTCCAAAAATCCTAACTTAAAATTATCATTAATATAATTGTCCATGCAAAATAAATTCTCTGAAGCTACAAAAAACTTCTAGAAACTACCCACAGCAGTTAACAACAACAGAAAACAAATAATATTTGACATCCAACAATGATATAATAATAAAGCTTTCACATAATACAACTTATATATCAGTTGCTACATCAACAATAACCAAGTAGGAAACATTACATAAGATGTCCACAAAGCACACTTAATAAAGACCAGCCAAAAACAACTAACACCACTTCAAAAAGTGAACAGGGAAAGATCCTTTTTTTCTTCAATTTCTTGATCATTTCTTTTGTAACAATCAGGTAATAATCATCTATAAAAGCCATCACAATACTCCTATATGAAGCAGCTTTGTTGACATCACATATGCGATCCATCACTCCTTTCCATTCTTGTGGAAGAGTGTTCATGAAAAATCGCACCATCTCAGATTGTGGCATGGGACGACCATTCCATATGACCTTTTGTATCTTCCCGTTGACTTCAAGAACATGATCAATTAAGTCACCACTCTGCCATCGATAATCAGTCGCCTCAATTTATCAACTTAGAAAGCATTTCCTTTTGTTTATCGGTAATTACGCGAATAGTCGTGCGTAATTGAAGGGGAGCCATTGTTCCTGCAACAAATGCAGAACAAATAAGGGATTACATATAATCCGCATAGACTTAATTGGGACAAAGAAACAAATCCTTTTTTTTTTTGGTCAACGGTCGCGGTCAACGGTCGGACCGGTCGGCCGGTCGGGCCGGTCGCCCGGTCGGACTGGTCTCCTGGTCGGGCCGGTCGGACGAACCGACCGGCACGTGCGTGGCACGCGCCAGGGGCCGAAACGGTGCACCATTTCGCGCGCGCGTGCATCGCATGCGCCTGGGCCGAAAGGCGCATCCGACGCGCCGTTTCACACGCGCGTGCGTTGCACGCACCTGGGCAAAACGGCGCGTTCGCGTGCGTTTTAGCGGGGAACCGAGTCGGCGCGTGCCCCTGTGCGTCAGGCCGCGTGTGGCGGCACGTCCTGCGGCCTTTGGCGGCGATCCGCAACTCGTTTTTCTTGTATCGACGAGAGCTTCATCCCTGCACTATTAAAAACGAATTTCGACTTGCACAAAATCACGAAACACAGCGAACAGTAGGCGGGTGTCGGGTTTTTCCGTCCCCGATCGACCAAAATTGTTTTTTTTCTCGAATTTTTGACCAAAAAATTAATCAAAAGCAATAAAAAGGGGTCGGGAAACATGGACAGGGCTCTGATACCAATGTTGGAAATTACCGATTCCGAGAAACCGAATTCGACACTAAATCGAACCCCAAAAAAGACGAAGCGGAAGCGAGCCCAGAAAACAAAAAACATGAATCACCGATCAAAAGCACACCACGGGATCGAGCGTGCCTTTTATCCACAGACTAAACACCGACATTGCGATTCGAGGAGGAAACCGGATACTGTTCTTCAAAATCAAATTCTTTTCTTCACTTAGGGAGAGAAGCGATGTGCAAGTGACGTTGTTCTTCAAGGAATATTGTTACGTTAGTTTTGAGGAGAGTGAGAGAAGAAAAGAAACAACGTACGTAACCCTTAAAAATACGTTCCTTTTTCTTTTATATTTTCCCTCGAAGCGTCTCCTCCAAACGACGCGACTCCTCAACGTAACACCCCTTCCAAAAGATATAACCTATCGTATCTAAACAATGCAACTTTTCACATCGCACATTTTCCTCCATGGGCCCTCAACTCACGGGCCGGGCCCTAATGGGCTAACTCAGGCCCATTATAAATAAAACCATCACAAGTATTCTCAATTCTTTAGCCATATTCCTCCTCAGATTCTTAGGGCATTCATTACTAAATATATCCCAGATATTTTTCAAATTAATGGCTTGACTTGTAGCAAAACAATATTGGTTAAGCAAACCAGCTAGATTCATTCCTTCAATGTCCCACTTGGGAAGAAAATTAATCATCAACAAACGAGAGATGAGATAAGTTTGGGCAAAATAAGTTTAGTGCGATTCCTTTAAGGCTACCAGCATCCATGACTCTCTTATGAAGATAAATCATTGGCCATAATAATAAACAAATATGGGGAAAGAGGATCTCCTTACCTAGTTCCTCTCAAATGTAAGAAATGAGGCAAAGGTTCCCCGTTGAATTTAAATATGAAGGAAACGGAGGCATAACCCGGATACCATTTTTCAATGAAACCCATCTTCAACATTCAAGCTTCGAGAAAATCCTATTCCACCCTATCATACGCCTTTGCATATCCAATTTAAGCACCACCTAAAACTTTGCTTCCATTTTCTGATTTTGAGTTGATATAGAACTTTTTGAATGATAATAACATTATCCTGAATTTGCCTACCACTAACAAAAGAACTCCATTCCTGTGTAATCATATCATTCATCTAAGATTTAAGGCGGTTTGTGAGAACTTTTGATATAATTTTGTAATGAAAGTTACCAAGGTGTATAGGTCTAAATTGGGTCAGGCTTTTCGGATTTGGTACTTTCCGTATCAGGGATATATAGGCTCTGTTAAGACTAGGATCAAAAGTACTTGAATCGAAGAAGCTTTTCACCATTTTGAACAAAGATTCTTGAATTTCTTCCCAATAATATGGTTAGAATTTCTCGTTAAGCTCACAGCCTCCTGAAGCTCTTTATGCTCTCAACCGAAAAACAGCCCATGGCATTTGGAGCTTTTAAGGAACAATCATTTATGAATTCTTGAAATGAAATTAACATGATGCTGTGTTGGATGTCATCCCACCTTCTTTCCATGGCAGGGAATTTCATTGAAATCTCCAATGCATATCCATGGAACATGACTGCCAAATTTTAACCTTTTAGGTCCTCTTATGTGCGACCACAAAAAAAAAAAAAAAAAAAAAAAAAGTCCTCTCATAAAAAATAAAATATAAAAATAAAAATAAAAATAAAAATCTTCCAATGGTAGAGAATTTCATTGAAATCTCCAATACATATCCATGGAACGTGGCTGCTAGATTTTAACCTCTTCAAAGTCCTCTCATAACTACTGGGGGTTCGCCTTAGTGCCACTCTTCCATCTTGGAAGGGAGAGGTTGAGGGTTCAAATCCCTACTTTCTCAGGGGGGGATTGGGGTGGGGACGATTTCATTTCAGGAGTGGCTTTTGACTCCCACGCCTTACAAGGAGGCAGGGCAAAAGTCAGAGAGTGAGTGTTAGAGTAGGATTAGCGTAGGACCTCCCATAAAAAATAAACAATAAAAGTCCTCCCATGAAAGGAGTCTTACTTGATAGTCGACTGTCCATGCACATGCACATACAAAAATGATTCTCAAGGTTCAGCCACTCCCCCTGTTCTTACACATCATATTAACATACTCATTTTAATAAGACTCCGCACCCAAATATGCCAAGTTTGTCCACATAAATTTTTAACTCCTCTCCGATTTCCACTGTGCCCACCACTAAACAGTTTTGGAACTTGAGACAGCATCTGATTCGCTAAACCACTATATTATAGGGGACGTCATTCTACATGTTGATTACTTTGATATTAAGCGCGAAAGGAACTATATCAATGGTGTGGTTCCAAAATAGAGTTTGTCAAGTCAAAAAAAAATGTACGATGGCCCAAAAAGAAAATGTTGCCTCCATCACCATTTTATGCACGTGTCCTCACCTATTAGCTTATGCTGTAGGATGTATTATGACAACGCGATAAGATCAATTGTACGTTTTCTTAATAAAATGATAGGGTAAGTGTGGACGATCGATTTTGGATTCAATCGATGAAGATGGCCAATTAATGTATGAAAGGTTTCCAATTTGACAGGAGGCATAAAGTCAAAACCTAAGTTGTTAGAGCAAATCCTACTTTGTGGATCATTAAAAAGGAAATCACATCTTGCAAATTTCTAATGATTTTCTAAAAATATTTTATGCTGTAGGATGTATTATGACAATGCGATAAGATTAATTGTATATTGTCTTAATAAAATGATAGGGCGAGTGCGGACGATTGATTTTGGATTCAATCGATGAAGATGGCCAATTAATGTATGAAAGGTTTCCAATTTGACAGGAGGCGTAGAGTCAAAACCTAGGTTGTTAGGGCAAATCCTACTTTGTGGATCATTTAAAAGGAAATCACATCTTGCAAATTTCTAATGATTTTCTAAAAATATTTTATGCTATAGGATGTATTATGACAACGCAATAAGATTAATTGTACATTGTCTTAATAAAATGATAGGGCGAGTGTGGACGATCAATTTTGGATTCAATCAATGAAGATGGTCAATTAATGTATGAAAGGTTTCCAATTTGACAGAAGGCGTAGAGTCAAAACTAGGTTGTTAGGGCAAATCCTACTCTGTGGATCATTTAAAAGGAAATCACGTCTTGCAAATGTCTAATCATTTTCCAAAAATATAATATTTTTAAACACTTCCATGTAATACAAATTTAATGGACAATTTTTGAAATTTATATAAAAATTAATTTATTTTCAAAAATTGAATATTTATATTTTTTATTTTTTTCTTTCTTTCTTTTCTTTTTCTATTCTAAGTTTGCCATGGGTGAGGGCCGTGAAGCCCTCACTAATAGCGGGTGAGGGTCATGTGGCCCTCACTGGCTTTCGTAGAAAAAAAAATAAAGAAAGAAAAAATAAAATAAAAGGAAATATTATAAAAAATTCAGAAAATTTTAAAATTTTAAAAATGATCTTATTTATTTAAGCTTGTTAGGTAACTGATCTAAGACCCATTAAATTGTTTGGTAACTATTTATGACCAACTTAAGCTTGTTTTTAAAATTTAAGGCAACCTCATTATCATCCACACTATTAAATATGAGTTAAAATATGGGTTCTGCACCAATTTTGCCACCTCTAACTAGTGACTATTGACACCTAAATTTTGGTAATCTGATCATTTATTTATTGCATAAAATTAGGGGTTAGTTTTATCCCTGAAAAAATATTAATTGCATAGCATTATAGATTTAAGTGTATTTATTTTTTTTTATTTGCATTTTATTTGCATTTGGACCGGTGATGGATGGATTCAAATTAGTTATTCTAAGCTTTAACTGGCAAGCCAGATTAAGCCCACAAAGCGAGCAAATTGGCCCGAGCCCGTTTTCTTTTAATGACAAAAATTACCTAAATAGAGATTTGAAATGATATTACGAAAATCGAATTGCAATCTTATCTTTAGGTAATAAAATTAGTAGAGAATATTCAGGAGATGAGGAAAAAAAAAAAGATTTTTGTGATTAGGTCATAGGCAATCTTTCTGAGAAGAAATATTCACAAAAGATTACGTTGGTTTTGCCTATAAAAGGAGTACTCGGAGGTCGATGTCAGGGGTTCTTTTGGTAGAGAGAAAAAAGGAACACAAAGTGAAAAGTGAAAAAAAAAAAAAAAAAAAAAAAAAAAAAAAAAAAAAGAAAAGGTCCCTCGGTTCATTGACGAAAAAGAGGGTTTCTTTGTTTTTTTTAGGTCAAAAAGCAAAAAGAGGTGAGAGAGAGAGACGGCATAGAGAGCAATAGGTGAGAGGGAAAGTAAAAAAAGGTAAAAAGCTGCAGAGAGTCATCTCCTTCGAAGGCATCCTCACCCATCGCTGGCTTCCGTCTGTGTACGCCTATGCCGACCGTTGTGATCGCACCGCCACACTGCAGGCCCAGCGCGCAACCGCCGCCGCCGTTTCGCCAATCGCCCGAAGCTCTGCCTCGCCGATCGCCGTCCGTGAAGCCCGACACTGCAGCAACACTGACCTGCATCTTCTCCCCTTTGCCTGCGACCCGTTGACCCACAGAAGTCCATGCCGTGACCCGATTCCCTGATTGCCGGACACCGCATCACCGATCTGCCTTTGCCACGCCTCCACGAGCACCAGTGCGCCTGCCAATCTGCCTCTGTAGCATCTCCACGAACCACCACCGCACGCCTTTAGCCCCCTGACGCCGCATCAGTCGTGAGATTCCCCTGTTGTGCTTCCACCCTCCAATCGGTCACACCAGCCTCACCAGAAGCTGTTGCCCCTGACTGCAACTCCGCCCTCAGCTCGTCCGCCTCTACATGGTGTCCGTCCCCCGAGTCCTCCGCCTGAGCGAGCCAAGCGACCTCCTTGCTGCTGGGTTTTCCCCTCTGCCTGAGCTGAGTTGAGCCGCTCCACCCACAACTCGACGCCGATCCCTGCCGCTCGCGCAAGCCGCGACATTGGCAGCCCGACGAAGCCACCACTGGCTGCTGCTGCCCTTCACCGGAGCTCCGGTGACCCGCTGCCCTTGGAGACCCACGAGGAAGCCGTGCTTGGGAAGGGAAAAAAGAAAAAGGAAGAACAAAGGTAAAACAAAAAGAAAAAAAAAATCAAATTAGGTAGATTTACTTTATTTTAATTAGGCAATTTATTTTATTTTATTTTATTTTTTATATCTAGTTTTCTTAATTTGAAATGTTTCTCCACGCATAATTCAAAATTCTGATGTAACATCCAATTGTCAACCGCACACATTTTTATCCCATCTATAAGGACTTTAGATGGAATAATTATTCACGCGAAAGTAAAATAGATATATTGATCTTTAAGACTTAAAATCAATTTATCGATTTTATTAGCAAAATAATCAAGTTTGAATTTAAATTTGAATGATGGATAATATTTTGGATGATCGTGAATGATTTAGTGTTTGTCTTTTAATTGCTTTATTTATCCTAAAAAATATATAAAAAAAAAAATTGCATTTTGCATTCCATGTAGATTAGGATTGATTGCATGATAGGTTGGTTATTTTTTAAAATGCATGTTTAGAAGGCATTTAGAATAGATAACATTTCACTTTAGTTTTCACTTTAGTTAGATTTTTATTTTTAGTAATTTTAATTACGAATTTTCATAAAAAAAAAAAAAAAACGAAAAATCATGCGCATGTCATGTAAGATTAAGTTCATAAAATACCCGTCATCTAGTGAGTGTTGCTAGGTTCATTTTGTTAGAAATTGATTGTCATTAGAATTATGTCATTTGGTTAATTTAGATTGCATATTAAATTGTTGCATTTCCTTAATTTCGAATTTCATCGAAACTACAAAAAAAAAAAAGAATAAATCAATTCCATTCTTTAAAGTAGACTGCATCTTATTTATATCATATAGGTAAGTCATATTGCCATGTCATATCATATCATGTTAAATTAGTAGCATGCATTTATGATTTTCATTAAATAAATGAAAAATAAATAAAATTGAGTGATTTCGTGTTAATTAGAAATCATAATTAGGATTGTCAATATGAATTATGATCTAACATTTGCAGATGCTTTCGTTTCTATGAGGTAAGTCCCCAATTTATTCACTGCTTTATCTAGATGTTAAATTGGTGGTTTGCGCACTTGCATAATCACCTCACATGTTAGGGAAGTGAATAAAAATTAATTCAAGCTGCCTGCAAAACATTTTTCAAAATAAAAGAGAAAGGTACCGAAAGGGCGTTAGAGAAATCTAGCGTAATTAAGTCCCCAAACTCACAAATCTCTGGTTCGTAGGAGTAAAATAATTTTCTCATTATTTTACTTAGGTGTCTAATCGACCTACCATAAATAGATTAGTGGCGACTCCTAATTAAAAATCAATTGCATGTTAAAAACTTGAACATAGTCGCGAATTGGTATGGGCTTGCGTGAGCCCGAGTTAAATCTAGACTTAACAATCCATTAGCCAAACCCTAGGTGGTGCATCTCGAAAATTTGGTCGCGACAGTGACAAAGAGATTGACCAAAGAATATATATATATATATATATATATATATATATATATATATTAATATATACTGACGAAGAGCATTAAACTTACTTGAATTTGCTTTACGTTAACCCCATAAACTAATAACTGTATTTAAGCACATTGACTATTATCACGTGAACACCGTGACGGATTTTGTACGACATTTATCAATTTTTCGTGGATGAAACCAAACCCGAATAGTTGATTGGACAACAAAAAGATATTTGAAGAAAATAATACAAGAGATGAATGAAATTCTAGAAGGGATTAGTGGACACATGGATGAAGAGCATTAAACTTACTTGAATTTGCTTTACATTAACCCTATAAACTAATAACTGTATTTAAGCACATTGATTGTTATCGCGTGAACACCGTGACGGATTTTGTATGACGTTTATCAATTTTTCGTGGACGAAACCAAACCCGAATTGTTATTTATGTCATATAGGTAAGTCATATTGCTATGTCATATCATATCATGTTAGATTAGTAGCATGCATTTATGATTTTCATTAAATAAATGAAAAATAAATAAAATTGAGTGATTTCGTGTTAATTAGAAATCATAATTAGGATTGTCAATATGAATTATGATCTAACATTTGCAGATGCTTTCGTTTCTATGAGGTAAGTTCTGCAATTTATTCACTGCTTTATCTAGATGTTAAATTGGTGGTTTGCGCACTTGCATAATCACCTCACATGTTAGGGAAGTGAATAAAAATTAATTCAAGCTGCCTGCAAAACATTTTTCAAAATAAAAGAGAAAGGTACCGAAAGAGCGTTAGAGAAATCTAGCGTAATCAAGTCCCCGAACTCACAAATCTCTAGTTCGTAGGAGTAAAATAATTTTCCCATTATTTTACTTAGATGTCTAATCGATCTACCATAAATAGATTAGTGGCAACTCCTAATTAAAAATCAATTGCATGTTAAAAACTTGAACATAAGTCGTGAATTGGTATGGGCTTAGGTGAGCTAAGTTAAATATAGACTTAACAATCTATTAGTCAAACTCTAGGTGGTGCACCTCGAAAATTTGGTCGCGACAGTGACAAAGAGATTGACCAAAGAAAAAAAAAATATATATATATACTGACGAAGAGCATTAAACTTACTTGAATTTGCTTTACGTTAACCCCATAAACTAATAATTGTATTTAAGCACATTGACTATTATCACGTGAACACCATGACGGATTTTGTATGACATTTATCAATTTTTCGTGGACGAAACCAAACCCGAATAGTTGATTGGACAACAAAAAGATATCTGAAGAAAATAATACAAGAGATGAATGAAATTCTAGAAGGGATTAGTGGACACATGGACGAAGAGCATTAAACTTACTTGAATTTGCTTTACGTTAACCCTATAAACTAATAACTGTATTTAAGCACATTGATTGTTATCGCGTGAACACCGTGACGGATTTTGTATGACGTTTATCAATTTTCCGTGGACGAAACCAAACCCGAATTGTTGATTGGACAACGAAAAGATATCCGAAGAAAATAATACAAGAGATGAATGAAATTCTAGAAGGGATTAGTGGACACGTGGACGAAGAGCCTAAAACTTACTTGAATTTGCTTTACGTTAACCCCATAAACTAATAATTGTATTTAAGCACATTGACTGTTATACTTGAACACTGTACGGATTTTGTATGAGGTTTATCAATTTTTCGTGGACGAAACCAAACCCGAATAGTTGATTAGACAACGAAAAGATATCTGAAGAAAATAATACAAGAGATGAATGAAATTCTAGAAGGGATTAGTGGACACGTGGATGAAGAGCATTGAACTTACTTGAATTTGCTTTACGTTAACCCCATAAACTAATAACTGTATTTTAGCACATTGACTGTTTTCACGTGAACACCTTACAGATTTTTACAAGGTTTATCAATTTTTCGTGGACGAAACCAAACCCGAATAGTTGATTGGACAATGAAAAGATATCCGAAGAAAATAATACAAGAGATGAATGAAATTCTAGAAGGATTAGTGGACACGTGGTCGGAATCGTTCTACAATAAATGGGCAAAACAAGCACATTCGATGCATGGGGATTCAGAATGAGTGACAAAGGCTCATTTTCACATGTTTAATCATTGTGGTTTAATCACGACATAATTTGTATGAATATCGTCAACGTTACATTAGAACACGACTCCTCGAAGTGAATCGCGTGTCGTCTTTTAATTAGTGAGTGCTCATGAAAATGATGGTAGTGGATCGTGTTTAATCGCTTCTCAAACGATCCCGGTCCTAAATCTTAAACAATTTTGGGTTTTGATTTGCAATACTGGATCGATCTAGGTATTTACTAAATGGGTAATTTGAAACTCTAATCCCATGAGCAATTCGTCCGTGAGAACCACCCATGTGTCATCATCAAACGTGAGAGAACCTACAAAGCATCCAACTAAAGCAAATCCCAAAAGAGTTACAAAACAAAACAAAACCCAGAAAACAAAGGAGTGCAACGAATAGCTATAAGCACATTCTCATCCCAAAAAATTAGATCTAAAGCATACTTAAAAATAAAGGGAAAAGCTGCTAAAAACCCCATACTTTGCCTAGAGTAACAAATTTAGTCCGAATTTTTTTTTGCAACACAAAAAACCCAAATTTTGCCAACTATGACACATTTATCCCAAACTCTATGGCCAAGGGCATTTTTGTCTTTTTTTCCTTTTTCTTTTTTTTTTTTTTTCTTTTTCTTCTTCTATGGCCAGTGGAGGGAAGTTGAAATTACGCTAGGGTGACCCTTGCCTAATGCCCTTGCCTGCATTAGGCAAAGGGTCGCCCTCGCCTAGGCTAGTGAGAACAGCCCTGTCTGGCATCAAGCAAGGGCAACCCATGCTAGCAAGGGTAGCCCTCACTTGAGTCCGGTGGGGGAAGAGAAGAAGAAAAAATGAAAAAAAAAAAATGAAAAGAAAAGTAAAAGACGAAAATATCCTATATTTTGGGATAAATGTATCATGCAGGTACAAGTATAGGATTTTTTTACGACATGAAAAAAGTTCGGGGTAAATATGTCATAGTTGACAAAGTTTTGGATTTTTTTTGTTTCACAAAAAAAAAATTGGGGTAAATTTGTCACTTTAGATAAAATTTGGGGTTTTTACTGGCTTTTTCCCTAAAAATAATTAGTGATTGATTGTCAGAATTGTTAGTGATAAGCATATACCGAGATCTTTCCCTCTAGAAACTATGGAGTGTGTACCTATGTTTAGCACCGTTCAATACTATCACCATATGAAGATGATGATAACAACAAATGTCTTTAAGAAACTCTCAGACTTAGATTTAGATCGAGAGAGAAAAGCTTCCAAATTTAGATCTTCACCTAAATCGGGAGAGAAGAATTTTTGCCGAATCTCAGAAAAGTCATTGAATCACATTACGGGCATCTTGCCAGCAGGACTTGTGATAATGTTCTCACAAAATTTTCAGTTGCAAACAAATTAGTTCAACACTATGAACAAAGAAAAGCAATAAGAACAAACAAAAGAAGACACAAACGAGGGGAAAAAAGACTACCGGATTAGATCGAGAGAGAGAAAGAGCGAGAATGAAATGAAAGCCTAGAAAAGAAAAGTAGAATTAAGCAGGCTCTCAACTTGAAGTGAAGTTTCATTGAAGGAGGGTTTTTTTGGGAGAGAGAGGGTTGCCGAAGGAGAGATTAGGATTTTTCTCACCGATTACTCTCTCATAAAACCTTAATTGTTTATATAGTCTTGTAAATCGTAATATAAAAATAATTTAATCCAAAAATTTCTTACAACAACCATCATTATTCAAGTTAGTCTAGCTTCTCATTTTTAATTTTTGTTGGATTTTAGATGCTTAGGATCGTGGTTTTTTTAGCTTCGGATATTTTCTGATTAAAAGATACAAGTTTGAGTAAGCAATTGTAAATGCAAATTTTGTGTAGTCGGTATAACAGTTCCTATATTAAAGAGTACCATGGTAGGTTTGTAAATAGGTAGTAGTAGCTGGCTACTTTAGGGAATTTTGAAGTCAAAACTCTTAATAGGTTTAGATAATAATACAATCGGCTAAGTTTTGTATAAAGCCTAATCAGTCCAAAACTCGATGAAAGTAAACAACTATGGGCTTTGTTTGAATTTATCCTTGAAGAAATTCTCATAACGAAGCCTTTGATTGGTGGACTACATGATATACCCACATGCAAATTTACCTAACTATAAACATAGATAATATCCAAATGCAATTTTACCTAATTGTAAATGTAGATAATATCCATATTCAAAATGCACTACTCCTAACACCAGTTTAGAGGATTCTGACACTAGAAATGGAGAAAGACATAACCCTTTTAAGTGGAATAGGCATATCTGCATCCATAAGCATTCATATAATCATGTGCGCATATGTTGACAACAGAAAGACGACAAGCAATAGTTTCAAATTTGAATGACATGATGAATCTCTCTCTCCCTCTCCCTCCCTCTCCCTCTCTCTTCCCCTCCCCCCACAAAAACAACATCAATCAAAGAAGCACATAAAGAAAACAAACATAAGCACACACAAGGAGATAACACATACAAAGTGAAATGAATGCACACACTTTTTTGGTGATTGTTTCAGTTCAGTATAAATTTGGCCAGCTGAACTTGTCTAACCACGCACCTTCCTACAGTCAGGTTCAATCTCCCATATAGTTTGGAAAACACTGTTCAAATGTTGTTGATTTTCAAAATAGACCGGTATTTATTTAGCATTGACTGATAGAAAGAGCCATAAAAAAATCAAAAGTTCTTTCTTATAATAAACGTGGGGTGTTTAAAGAACTTGAGTACACAAGTTTGGTGGTCATGTGACTTGTTTCATGATGAAGAAATTGATATATGCATATTTCTTGAAAGATACATATAAATTAATCAGCACATATGGCAAATTTTCATGACTCAACGATAGAGATCAGTTGTCCAAGAGAAGATATATGGCTCAATCGACTAAGGATTAAAGTTCTACTCCCCATTACACTTGAAACCTTACCATATTCAAGTAGCCAAGGAGCTAGTGTCCAAATCTGGAGGTCGTGACCTCCACAGCTGCAAGTTGCAACCTCGGCGAAGAGAGAGAGAGAGAGAGAGGCACAAGATGAGTCAAGTAACCGAGGGAGCTAGTGTCGTCGATAAATGGAGGAGCAAAAGTGAGGGCTTTTGGCAGCAATGGTTTAATGTGTCATGGCAACTAATTCGAAAGTTCGTCGTTGTTGGCATTCACATGTGTTCTCTCGTTTCCTCAACCTCGACATCGTGGGGAAGAAAAAGATCAATGGAAAGAAAGAAAAACAAAATAAAAATTGAATAATAATAATAATAATAATAATAATAATAATAATAATAATAATAATAATAATAATAATAATAATAATAATAATAATAATAATAATAATAATAATAATAATAATAATAATAATAATAATAATAATAATAATAATAATAATAATAATAATAATAATAGAAATAAAAATAATAATAATAATAATAATAATAATAATAATAATAATAATAATAATAATAATAATAATAATAATAATAATAATAATAATAATAATAATAATAATAATAATAATAATAATAATAATAATAATAATAATAATAATAATAGAACACATGTTAACAATTCAATTTTAGGCTTCATTTGTTTAGTGAAAAATGAATAATTTTTAAAAAAAAAATTAAAAATAAATGTTAATATCACTTACAAGAAAAGGAACGAACAAATTTTTTTGTTTCATTGTCAACAAAAAGCTTTGGCACGCCTTTGTCCAAACTATTGGCATCCTTTCGTCAAAAGTAACTTTTGTCTTTTGAATTCTCCACTATCCGCATGTTTTTGTCCATCGACATTTCTCCTTTTCTTATCTTCACCCATTTATATTCTATTAAAAACTCTCTCTCTCTCGCACACGCACACACGTAAAAAGCTAAAACTATAGATACTTTTAAGTATATGCCCCATTTATCTTTCGAAATAATAGTAATAGAAATTTGCTTTTATCATTTTCCATCATTTTTCCACTATCTATATTACATAGAAAATGGGTAACTAATGATATTTTGATATCAATGAAAAATTATTTCTAAACATTTTTGTTGATGATAACAACATTTTCCATTGACGCATTTTCCCATGAGAAAAAAGTAATGGATAATTAGAAGTATACTTTATCATTAATTTTTCCTAAAATAATCGGAATTTATCAACTTGTAGTACGGAATTTATATACAATCTTGTATCATACTGTTGACAATTCTTGAGTCCAACCCACTTGATTAAATATCAACTTGTAGTACGTCACATCATTGATAGAGATTTTTTGGATCAACTTCAGTATACATGACATAATTTGAAACTTTATAGGATAATGCAAAGTATATTATGATTTGCCTACAAAATTTGTACTCAATAATAGGTCACACTTCTACGGCGTGCTGAATATAACAGACTTATTTAAAAGGAAAAATCCACGTCGCTTAGTACACCAATTATGTGGACCAGTGTTTATGAATTTAGCTCTGCCCTACTTCCTATATAAGGGAGAATCCTGGCTCTAGCTCAACAACTTGCTACTCATGGAAGAACTCACATCTTGTGCTTCCTCCTCCTCAGTTGTCCCTCTTTATCATGAAACCTCACCCACTCTCCAGCAGCTCGTCCACTTGATCCTCCAAGCCCGACCTGAGGACTGGGTTTACTCCATCTTTTGGCAGCCCTCAAGAGACGACCACGGCCATCTTGTCCTCACCTGGGGCTATGGCCATTTCCGAGGAACTACAAGGGAACCATTTGCATCCAAGCCCACCACAAATAGAGTACTCAAAGAAGCCCAATGTCCGGATGGTCAGTTCGCTCATAGCAGCGGCATCAACGACCCTGAGTGGTACTATATCTTCTCCGTCGTGAGGTCATATTCCTCGGAAGACGGCATTCTAGGAAGAGCATTTCGCTCAGGTGGTCACATCTGGTTGAGTGGTGAAGACCACCATGAGCTGGAGATGTGTGAGTGTGATGAGAGGGTCAAAGAAGCAAGAATGCACGGAATCCAAAGCATAGTGTGCATATCAATTCCTGATGGTTCTGGGGTTCTTGAATTGGGCTCCTCAGAGATCATCCAAGAAGATTGGAGCTTAGTCCTTTTAGCCAAGACCCTCTTCCCTGCTCATTTCTCGAGCCCTCTAATCAATTCTCGTGGAGAGAACCCATCCGACGATGCCAAAGAAGAACCAGCACTTGTCAGTGCCAGCGAGGGCCCATATGCTAAACCTGTCCAACGCCATAACATATCTGAGAAGAGCGGTAGGAAGAAAACAGTGGACGAAGACGATAAAGAATCATCATTATCCCTACGGCTGTCTGGTCCGCCGAGAAACATGGAGGCAGAGCGGCAGCGGAGGAAGAAGATGAACCAGCAGTTCTACGCACTCCGCTCCGCTGTCCCCAATATATCAAGAATGGACAAGGTGTCCCTCCTCGCCAATGCCGTGGACTACATCAAGGAACTCCAGTCCCGGATTGCCACATTGGAGTCCAAGCTTGTTAAGTCCGAGCCGTCATCTCCAAAGCGCCTCAAAAGTAATAAGACTGTTGCCTACTTCAATGACGTGAGTAAGATAACATCGCTGTCAAGCAAGAATAGCTCAACGGCTTTGGCTGTCCCTGGCCGGGGAGAGATGGCGGTGGACGTGAAGATGGTGAGGCAGGAGGCGGTGATCCGGGTGTGGAGCCCGAATCTAGACCACCCCTGCGCGAGGTTGATGGACGTGCTCAAGGAATTGGAGTTTAAGGTCCAGAACGCGAACATGTCGTGCATGAAGGGGATGATGCTTCAGGAAGTGGTGAGTAGAACTCCGGTCGACTGCTGGGTTAGCGACAAGTCCATCAGAGATGCCATTCGGAGTAAGCTAGGCAAGGAGTGAATTTTCTGTTTCTATTTGTTTTGAAGGCAAGTACTGTCTTTTAGTAGGGTGAATTTTTTTTCCTTCTTTTTTGATAGAGTATATTTATATCTCCATTTGCACGAAAAAATGACCGAGTTTTGATTATTATTGTCATGCGATAGATTTACTCGATTAAAACAATGAACAAAATTATCACAACTTGAAGAATCGAAAGCTTGAAGGAATCGACAAAAAGTGGAGTGGATAATCTCTGATCAACTATCGAAAAAGTAACCATCAACATAATTGTTAAATTAATGTCTCGATTTTGAATTCGATAATAATTTGTTAAACATAATTTGTTGAGAAATATTTCCTAAATGGTTTAGCAATCGGATGAAGAAGAAATTTCTTCGGGACTTTCTTTCGGTCGTGCAAAATAAGCAACGAAACAAGGAGGATGTGTTTTGTCACTAAAAGACAAAAGAAAGGGGCACACTATATATTTTATTATCTATTTATATTTAAGGGGGATAAAAAAAAAAAAAAAAAAAAAAAAAGGGTTTCTTCAGCTTACCTGCAGTATTTGAATCCTCCTTTAAGGAAGGAAACAAACGGTGGGGCCCAAAGTCAAAGTTTGTATATAAGAACAGAATACGAGTTCTTTTCTGCGTGCATGGAGCTATGAATAACCTAGAGAGCGCCGCATGAGGAAAGAGAAAAAAAGGTCACACCGCACGTAGCTTTGAACAGAAACGCAAATCTATTCGTACGTGGACCATTGACAAACGCTGGAGTACTTGATTTTGGCATATGTAGAGCGTTTTGTTTAAAGCTTGAACGTGTGGTGATTTTGTGCCATGAGTTTATGTTCAAATAAGTTGTTTATTTATAAACACTTTGGATTTTGGGTTAAATCTAAGTATGGGAAACACTCGAGCGTGTGAGCGATTGTAAACTCTGATTCTCCGATTATAGTGGATTATTTGCCGCTGGCTCTCCTTGTGAACGTAGGTACCGATATTCGGACCGAACCACGTAAATTTCTGGTGATCTTATTATTTCTCGTTTATTTCTCTAGTGATTTCACGGTGACGTAAATTGTAAGATCATGTTGTTTTTACGTATTATATTCCAACAATTAGTATCGGAGCCTGGGATCGGATTTCTTAATTATAATTTGGAGCTTTTGCTTATCTAATTATTATCTAGAAATTCTGTTATTGCAATTATGTTTGAGAGGAAATATGAAATTGAGAAGTTTAACAAGAGGAATAACTTTGGGTTATGGAGCATCAAGATGCAAAGCATTATTGACAACCCAAGGTTTAGCCAAGGCATTGGATGGTGAAGATGAGTTGCCAATTATAATGAAAGCCTCAAAGAGGTAGAGTTAATGGAAAGAGCAAAAAGCACAATCCTGTTAAATTTGTCGGATGAGGTTTTAATAGAGGTTGCTGAGAAGAAGGATGCCACAATATTATGGGCAAAACTTCAGGCACTCTATATAAAGAAAGGTTTGAACAATCACTTGTACATGTTGAAGAGGATGTTTCAATTTAGATATACTGAAGGTACATCTATCAGAACCCACCTAAATGAATTTAATAAACTCATGATGGATCTGAAGAACGTCGATAAGATACTTGATGATAAAGAACATGGCGTGATATTGTTAGCCTATTTACCAGAGTCATAGGAGCACTTTACTGATTCACTGTTGCAAGGGCGTATAAAATTTACCTCAGAAGAGGTAAAGTCCATCTTATTCTCTAAGGAGTGATAGAGAAAGTTGCGAGATGACGATCTTGCGCAAGGAGTAGCGCAAGCACTGACGATTCCGGGTAGAGAACAACATCAAGAGCCTAGTAGCAGCAGAGGTAAAAACATATCGAAATCACGCCATAGAAAGTCCAAGGGACGCGTGAAGTGCTTTGAGTGTCATAAGGAGGGGCACATTAAGAGAGATTGTCCAAAGCAGAGGAATAAAGCTGATAGGCAGAATGCCACAAGTAGTGTAGCAAACGTTGCCGAGGAGAGCAATAGTGATGCAGAAGTTGTTTTATGTGTGACTATTACTTTGTCAGGAGACGAATGGGTGTTAGATTCCGGGGTGTTAGATTCCGGGGTGTTCTTATCACATGACGCCTCATAAAAACTTGTTTACTACTTACCAGACTGTAGATGATGATAGGATTCTTTTGGGAAATAACGCAGTCTGTAAGGCTGTGGGGATAAGGACAATTAGGATTTGGATGCACGATGGGATGGTGCGCACGTTGACAGATGTGAGGCATGTACTGAAGTTCAAGAAGAATCTTATTTCTCTGGGGACACTCGACGACATCGGGTGTAGGTACACCGCTAAAGGTGGGGTACTGGAAGATCTCTTGAGGTGTCATGACAGTGATGAAGGGGAAGAAAGTGAATAATCTCTATCATCTACTGGGAGAGACCGTGACCGAGAACCGCTGCAGTTTCATCAGGTGAGTTAGACTCTAACTTGATTCAGTTATGGCATATGCATTTAGGGCACATGAGTGAGGCAAGTATCACGATGCTGAGTGAAAGGGGGTTGTTGAAGAGTCAAAAGACAGGGAATCTGGACTTATGTGAGCATTGCATCTTTGGGAAGCAGCACCGGGTTAAGTTTATAGCAGTTATTCATTCGACTAAACGACCAGTTGAATATATTCATTCAGATGTTTAGGGCCCATCTTCGGTTCCCTTGAAGGAGGTGCCCTATATATGCTGACATTTATCGAGAATTATTCGAGGAATGTATGGATATACTTTCTAAAGCACAAACATGATGTGTTTAATCGGTTCAAGAAATTTAAGGCATTGATTGAGAATCAGTCAGATAAACAAATCAAGTGTTTGAGAACCGATAATGGCATGGAGTTCTGTGGTAGATATTTTACTGACTTTTGCGAGAAAGAAGGTATTGTGAGACACTGCACAGTACCTAGGACACCACAGCAGAATGGCATGGTAAAATGAAAGAACAAAACTTTGCTTGAGCGAGCTTGATGCATGCTTTCGCATGCAGGACTTGGCAAGGAATTTCGAGTCGAAGCAGTGAATATGGCATGTTACCTGGTTAATCGATCTCCATCATTTGCTATCGAGTGGAAGACTCCTGAGGAAGTATGGTCGGGGAAACCTGTTGATTACTCCGAATTATGTATATTCGGATGTCCCACGTATACTCATGCGAGTGATGGTAAGCTTGAGCCGAGAGCAAAGAAGTGCATATTTCTAGGTTATGCACATGGGGTGAAAGGCTACCTGGCTGTGGTGCACCAATCCCATATCACCTAGTTTTCTAATCAACAAAGACATGATCTTCGACAAGACTCCAATGTTTCAATAGAGGAGTTCTAAGACACAACTAGCAAAGAAGACATATCATGGTGTCGTTAGTGAGGTGGAGCTTTAGGTGGAGACTTCGGAGACCTCAAAGGTAACAGAAGTTGAGATTGCATATGAAGCCGCAGTTTTTGAAGTTAGTGATAGTGAACAACCAACAAAGCTGCAACACACTATAGCCGTAGATAGACAGAGGAGGCAAATTAAATCACCGGTACATTATGGTTATACAAATATTGCTTATGTATTAACTATAGGTGATGAGGTGGAGATAGATGAGCCTTTGTCTTACTCTGAAGTGATGGCTAGTTTAGAGTTGTCGTAGTGGCTAGGGGCTATGAGTGAAGAGATAGAATCTCTCCATCGAAATCAAACATGGGAGCTGGTCAAAGTACCCAAGAGCCAAAAGATTGCCAGAAGTAAATGGGTCTTTAAACGGAAAGAGGGCATTTCCGGTGTCGAGGCAGAGAGGTATAAGGTGAGACTTGTGGCGAAAGGATATACACAGCGTGTGGGCATTGACTACAATGAGGTGTTCTCTCCAGTGGTAAGACATACTTCTATTTATGTTTTATTGACCTTAGTTGCTTCACAGGATCTCAAATTAGAGCAGCTAGATGTGAAAAATGCGTTTCTTCACGGTGAGTTGGAGGAGCAAATTTATATGAGGCAGCCAGAGGGATTTGCTATTATGAGTAAGGAAGATCATGTTTGCTTGTTGAAGAAATCTTTATATGGGCTAAAATAGTCTCTTAGGCAGTGGTATAAACGTTTTGATGCTTTCATGGCTAGTCAAGACTATTCGAAAAGTCAGATGGATAGTTGTGTTTACTTTAGGAGATTAGAGAATGGTTCTTTGATTTATTTACTTTTATATGTTAATGATATGCTAATAGCAGCTAAGAATATGTTTGATATTGATGTGCTGAAAAGACGGTTAAATGCTGAATTTGAGATGAAAGATTTAGGTGCTACAAAGAAAATATTTGGTATGGAGATTTTGCGTGATAGAACTGTAGGGGTTTTACGTCTATCTCAGAAGAAATATATTGAGAAGATCGTGGCATGTTTTAATATGCAATCTGCAAAATCTGTAAGTACAATTTTAGTGAAGCACTTTAAACTTTCCGATAAATTATCACCACAAACTGAGGAGGAAGAGGAGCATATGTCTCATGTTCCTTATTCTAGTACCTTGGGTAGTATTATGTATGCTATGGTATGCACTAGGCTTGATATTTCACAAGCTGTGAGTGTGGTTAGTCGCTATATAAAGCATCTTAGTAAAACTCATTGGAAAGCTATGAAGTAAATCCTTAAATATTTGAAGGGAACAACAGACGTTGGTATAGTGTATCGAAGGGACAACAATGACAGTGAGACTATTGATTTTGTGGATTCGGATCACGCCAATGACTTAGATGATCGCAAATCTTTAGCAGAGTACGTGTTTACGCTAGCAAGTGGTGTAGTTAGTTGGAAAGCATCCTTATAGGATCACATTACCTTGTCTTCGATTGAGGCAGAGTACATGGCACTAACCTTTGAAGTGAAAGAGACGATATGATTACGAAGTTTGCTCTCGGATTTTGGGTTAGAACATAAAAGTGTGGATATACACCGTGATAATCAATGTGCGATATATTTGGCATATAATCCAGTTTATGACGAGCGAATGAAACATATCAACATCAGGTACCACTTCATCCGAGATGTCTTAACTAAGGGTAATGTTATTGTTAAAAAAATTGCTACAATAGATAACCCAGCAGACATGATGAATAAGTCTGTTCCTTTGGCAAAGCTCAAGCTTTGCTTGAGCTCTATTGGCGTCTGTGAAGAGTGAGCGCCAACGGGCGACAGGAGAAGTATGGATATGGATGATAAAGACTATAACTTGGCTTCAAACATCGAGCCAAGGTGGAGAATTGTTAAATTAATGTCTCGAGTTTGAATTCGAATAATGATTTGTTAAACCGAATTTGTTGAGAAAGATTTCCTAAACGGTTTAGCAATCAGATGAAGAAGCAATTTCTTTGGGACTTTCTTTCCGTCGTGCAAAATAAGTAACGAAACAATGATGATATGATTTGTCACTAGAAGACAAAAGAAAGGGGCACACTATATATTTTATTATCTATTTATCTTTAAAGGGGATAAAAAAAAAAAAAAAAAAAACGTAAGGGTTTCTTCAACTTACCTGCAGTATCCGAATCCTTCTTTAAGAAAGGAAACAAATGGTGGGGCCCACAGTCAAAGTTTGACTCTGGGCACATATATAAGAACTTAATACGAGTTCTTTTCTGCGTGCGTGGAGCTGCGAATAACCTATAGAGCGCCACACGAGGAAAAAAAAAAAAAAAAAAGGCAAGAGCCACAAGTCCAGGAGAAGAGTCACGCTGCACATAGCTTTGAACAGAAACACAAATCTATACGTACGTGGACCATTGACGAACGCTGGAGTACATGATTTTGACATACGTAGAGCTTTTTGTTTAAAGCTTAAACTCGCGGTGATTTTGTGCCGTGAATTTATGTTCAAGTGAGTTGTTTATTTATAAACACTTTGGATTTTGGGTTAAATCTAAGTATGGGAAATACTTGAGCGTGTGAGCGATTGTAAACTCTGATTCTTCGATTATAGTTGATTATTTGCTGCTGACTCTCCCTATGGACGTAGGTATCGATATTCGGACCGAACCACATAAATTTCTAGTGTTCTTATTATTTATCGTTTATTTCTCTGGTGATTTCGTGATGACTTAAATTGCAAGATCCTGTCATTTCTGCGTATCATATTCCAACAGTAGTAAAATAAAGCAACCATCAATATAGTGGATTTGAGGAAATTGTCAAAGTAGTAGAGTCAATATAATTGCCTATGTAACCGTTTGTTTGTACGTCCCTTTGTAACCTCTATTTGTGATCTCCTTTTGTAATCTCTATTGATAATATTAATTGTATGATTAAAATGACCACATCATAATACTCAGAGGCCCCTCACACACAAACAATCAAATCTACGACCTTTCACTTATCTTTGCTTTCCTCAATTGTAATTTCACTTTCCAAACTTTTGCCATTGATTGAATTCCAGCAAATTTTTTTGTTATAGTTTCTAGATCTACCTCGTCAATTAAAGTCTAGCATGTATCTTTATTATGAGTATCATGTCATTGATTAAATTCTGCTATTACATATTTACGTTCTCAAACTTTGTCGTCGATTAAATGTCGGCACAACTTGTTTATGTTCGATTCCATCGGAATTGCTATATTTTTCAAGTTTTGTTGTAGATCAAATTTTGGCACGATTTGTGTACCTAAAGTTCTATTTGAAGTATGCACGTCAGTGCTGAAGGATTCACAATTCCGAAAGTAGAACAATAAGGAGGGACTATGCTCTACCTCCGTACTCTCATTTTCTTTGGATATGCCAAAGGGAAGAGGAAGCAATTTCAACCTAATTTCATTAAATGCGAGTTTCTCGATATTCGAAAGCTGGAGGATCTTTTTAAGATGCATGGAAATTTACTAAATCAATGGTAGACCTAGTCCATTTAAGATACTTAAATTTAATAGGAACTTAGTTCAAGGGCTTTCCGCAATCGAGGGGAACCTTGTATGGATGGAATTCTTTGACTTGAATGTATCTGTACTTTCTAAGGTAACCATGCCAAATGTGTTGTGGAAGATGAGAAGGTTGAGGTATCTCTATATTCCCTTGCTATTTGTCGTCAAGGAGAAGTTTGATAGGGACTGAATGAAGTTGTGGTTGGATACTTTAAAGAATCTACAAACATTGTGAAACTTTTCTATGAAGAACTATGATGTAAATGATATAGGCAAATTGACCAATCTACGAGAACCGGCTATCCCCTATTGTTGTGCTTATGACAAGATGGAGATAATTCCACAACTTACTAAATTCACTTCAAAACATTTCCAATCCTTGTCTTTTAAATTTGCAAGCCAAGATCATTCATTCATGGAAGGTGAATTAAGTAAAATGTCAAGCTATGGACATTCTCTTGAACTATCCATATATGGAAAAATAGAGAAGTGAGTGGAACATAAAAATCTACCCCAGCAACTGAGGAAGCTGGTGTTATTTAACTCCCAACTTGAAGGAGATCCGATGCCAATATTGGAGATATTGCAAAAAGTTGGTTGTTCCCCAATTGTGGGTTGCTTTTGAGGGAAAGGAAATGGTTTGCTCAGTGGAAGGCTTGCCTCGACTTAAGCATTTAGTTTTTTATGGGCTGGAAAATTTGTAGGAGTGGAGAGTCATTGAAGGAGCCGTGCCTCATCTTTCTCGATTAGGGATTAACTAATGTCCCAATTTGAAGCCGTTGACTGTTCTGACGATATGTTAGGCGAGCTTGTGGAGTTCTCATTGTGAAAGAGTATTGATGTGGCGATCAGTAGTGGCCCCATCAGATTAGAGCAGATGTGGAAAACGGAAAATTGATTATACGGAAATACTTTATAAACTTGATAAGAGTAAATATCAAATCTGATATACTATAGTGATGATAGAAAATTATGGCATTCCTTGATAAATTTCCATGTCTTCTTTTTATCATAAGACATTATTCGTTTCAATTTTACTCTCATCCTTGTGGACTTTAATCAGTGGGGGAATCTGTTGTTTCGCTCGCTGTCGAGACAAGTCACAACTTGCTCATGGAAGATTGTTAAGTTCACGCGAGCGTCGTGAGTAGGTGGAGCGAATTCAATGCTTCTCCAAGGACGCTGATGGGAGGCATATGAAGAAATATGATCCATCGTTTATGGTGTTGAAGACGTCATCGTGAAAGCTGCGCTGGAGAGTAGAGATGATCCGATCATTTCCATAGTACTGGTTAGACGTTTGACGAGATGCGCAGGTGAGTACAAACTGAGGTACAAAAGTCTGAAATTGACGTGTTGCTTTGCAAGGCTACAAGATATACATAAAGATTGTTTTATGCGTGCTTACTTTATTCTTTCCCCCTGTGCAACAGAGATGAAACTGCGAGGTAGCGAGAAAGCATACGATTATTTGTTGATTGGTGACGCCGGCAAATGTCGTCGTTCTCCTCAAACCAAGAACTTGCGAATTATATCAAGAAGGTAGATATTATGACAAGCCTTTACCCTTTCTTTACCTGGAATTCTATTCTAAATTGACTAATTAAGTTAGAAGGATAATATACTCTCAGCATCAGTTCAGACTTTTGGAGGGTCTCATAAATCCTCTTTCTATGGAGTTGTTAATCTATATCCTTTTCAATGCCTATGATAATTTATCCTATTTTGGGATTGCAAATAGATATAAAACCTACACCTAAGACACCTACGTGTCATTTGGCCTGCAAGGTGGGCTCAGTACAGAAATCTCATGCTTGAAAAATTGCTCATTTAGATAGTAAACAGTAAATTCATAGTGTGTTGAAGAATTTGTCCGAGTAAAAAGCTGTATAGTGGAGCCTGAATAATTCTTTATATTTTGGAATGCAGGAACATCCGGAGTGAGAGATCAGAGTGGGTTGCTATATTTCCAGAAGGTGAAGGAACCTGCATCTTCAAAGGGAATTCCTTCCCTACAGCTTATCAATCAGACGATGAGTTACGCAAGAGAGTGGAGTGGATTGTTTAGTACCTGCCACGCATGATGGTTTGCACCAGTGTTTGCACACTTCAAAGGATGGTTATTTTGTGCTAATGGTATCGCATCCCTTTTGCCAAGTTAAGGAAATTTGATGTTGTTTTCAGAGTTTGGAACTTTATTGGAAGTATTACCAAAGAAGTCCTAAACCTTTTTGTAATTATGCCAATTTAGTCTCTCTTTTTTTTGTCAATTTATTTCTATAACTTTTGTAATTGTACTAATTCAATCTATTTGGCTAATTTTGGCCAATCAGCCCTAACCTAGACGGTAGCTGATTTGGCCGACATTGACAAGGGTAATTTTTTTAATAATATTTTATTTTTCTAATTTTTTTTTATTCGTTTCTTATCTTTCCTTCTTTCTTTCCCTTTTTCTTTTTCCTCCTTCCTCCTTTTTCCTCTGGATGGTCACCGAACTTAGGTGAGATTGCCATCACTAGGCAAGAGCAACCTTGCCCTCGCCTAGCAACGGTGAAGCGAGCCTTGCCACTAGCCAATGAGGTTGCCTTAGTCTGGCGACATAGGCAAATTGACCAATCTCCGAGCATTGGCTATCCCCTACTACAATGCTTATGACAAGATGGTGATAATTCCACGACTTGCTAAATTCACTTTAAAACATCTTTGATCCTCGTCTTTTGAATTCTCAAGCTAAGATCATTCATCATGGAAGGTGAATTAAGTAAAATGTCAAGCTATCCACATTCCCTTAAACTATCCATATATGGAAAAATAGAGAAGTAATCGGAACATGATAATCTACCTCAGCAACTAAGAAAGGTGGTGTTACTTTACTCCCAACTTGACGAAGATCGAAGCCACTATTGGAGATATTGCAAAACCTTGGTTGTTCTCCAACTGTGGGATGCTTTTAAGGGACAAGAAATGGTTTGCTCAGCGGAAGGCTTGCCTCAACTTAAGCATTTAGTTTTTTATGGGCTGGAAAATTTGTAGGAGTGGAGGGGCGTTGCAAAAGCCATGCCTCATCTTTCTTAATTAGGGATCAAATAATGTCCCAATTTGAAGCCGTTACCTTGAGGAGTGCACACATATGACTATTCTGACGATATGTTGGGCGAGCCTATTTCTCATTGTGAGTGAGACTATGGATGTGGGTGATTAGGGGTTGCCCCACAAGATCATAGCAGATGTGGAAAATTGAAAATTGATTATATGGCAATACTTTATAAAATTGATAAGAGTAAATATCAAATCTAATATATTATAGTGATAATAGACTATTATGTGTCGGATAGTTTTGTTCATGAGGTCTCAACTGACGGGAAGCGTACGCAACAACCCTACGATGTTGCATCAGCACACAACCCAACCCTCTGAATGACGCATCACTGTAGATCCCGAATCCTCCAAGCCTAGATGGAATGGTCAATATAAGATAGTTAGTTTTTCCTTTAGCTCTTGGAAACTATGCTCACACTTGTCCATCCACATAAACTTTTCTTCCTTTTCTAGGAGTTTTGTCGGAGGCGATGCTAAATATGAGAACCCTTCCACAAACCGTCTGTAATAACCTGCCAAACCTAGAAAACTTCTAAGTTCTGTCACTGTAGTTAGTCTTGGCCAATTGATCACGGTTTCAATCTTGTTCGGGTCCACAGAAATTCCTTCACCTAAGATAACATGCCCTAAGAAAGCAACACGAGTCAACCAAAAACTCGCACTTGCTAAACTTAGCATACAACTGATGGACTCTCAGCTTTTGGAGCACTAATCTCATATGATTCTCATGCTCTTTGTCACTCCTCGAATATACCAGAATATCATCGATGAACACGATCATGAACTAATCTAGATTTCTTTGAATACTCTATTCATCAAATCCATGAAAGTAGTTAGAGCATTTGTCAACCCGAATGGCATCACTGTGAACTCATAGTGACCATACCGAGTACGAAATGCTGACTTAGGAATGTCCTCCTTCTTAATTCTCAGTTGATGATATCTTGTCCTTAAATCAATATTCGAGAATATTGACATTCCTTGCAACTGATCGAACAAATCATCAATCCTCGGAGCGGATACTTATTCTTGATCGTTACCTGATTGATTTATCGATAGTCAATGCACAGGCGCAACGAACCATCTTTCTTCTTTACAAACAGATTTAGTGCTCCCAAGGTGCTGCACTGGGACGAATAAATCCCTTATCCAAAAGTTCTTGCATCTGTACTTTCAGTTCCTTCAACTCAGATAACGCCATCTAGTAAGGAGCCTTAGAAATTGGCTGTGTCCCGGGTGCTAGTTCAATTACGAACTCAATTTCTCTTTTTGGCGGTAGTCCTAACAATTCCTTTGGAAAGACATCTGGAAATTCTTGCACCATAGCAATGTCTTCTTCTATCTTCAGCTCCTCAACTGTCATATCCACGACAGTTGCTAGGTAACCTTGGCAACCTTTGTCTAATAGACGAGTTGCCTTTAGCGACAAGATCAAGGTAATCAAGGGTCCTCCTCGATTCCAGACAAACTCGAAACTCTCAACCTTTAACGGGTCAAACTAAATTGCTATGCGATAGCAATCCATTTTAGCTCGTTGCTTGGTGAGCCAGTCCATGCCAATAATTAAATCGAAATCATACATGGCTAGGACTAATAAATCAATTTTCCCCACTCGCTCACCAAACTCTAACTTGCAACCAGAACAACCCAAAGCAGATATTACTTTATCCTTCAATGGTGTAGATATGCAAACTGCCGACTCCAATAAAATAGGATTGACTCCTATCAACTTAACATATTGCTCGGCAATGAAGGAGTGAGTTGCTCCCGAATCAAATAAAGCGTAAGTAGGATGGTCGTTCAACAAAACCATACCCGTGATCACATCAGGCGCAGCTTCTGCCTGACCTTGTGTGATGGCATACACCGTGCCCTGTACTAGTGGTCTAGCTGACCTCTTTGCGACACATTCTAAGGGGCATACCTCCGATTTGACCCATTGTGGCGGCGGCGGTGACAACTGCGATTGTCCTCTTGGCTTGTTAGGACAATCTCTAGCTCTATGGCCCTGCTGGCCACACTTAAAACAAGCGCCCGTCCTTCAAGGGCATTGATTCACAGCAAGTCGTCTTCCGCAAAGGCGACACATCTCGATCCTACTTGGTCCAGGCTTTCCCACACCACCCTTCATATTGGGCGGGATTTGGAATCTACCTCCACGCATGGGTCTCTTTCCTTGCCGGATTCCTTCTCCGTGAGAGTTGAACCTCGATCCAAACAAGGCAGCTTGCTCATTCAAACTCCTTTCGAGCAACTATGCTCAACAATAGATTTCTTGGTAATCAACCAAGTCGAACGGCACCAGTGGCTGCTTCAATTCTTATCGAAGGCCATTCTTAAACCTTCGAGCTTTCTCTTTGGGGTCTTCAATCAACCTCGAAGCATACTGAGATAGCTCCACAAACTTGACCCCATATTGGTCAACATTCATTGACCCTAACGGAGTCGAAAAAATTATTCGATCTTCTGCTCTCTTGCATTCCTTGAGAAAATTATTCATTGAACACCTGGAGGAATGCATCCCACAGCAGAATCACTCCTTCTGGAAACACTGTCTCTCTAGTGGCTCTCCACCATGTATTTGCATTGCCTTGAAGTTGGTACACAACCAATACCACATTCTCCTCTTCGTTGCACATTAAGAATCAAATGCTTTCTCCAAATCCTGAACCCATAGAGACATGGCCTCAGGGTCTCCAGTACCCATGAATCTTGGCAGGTTTAGCTTTAAGAACTGTTCCACCAACTTATGGATAGGTCTCCCAGCGACCACAATTCCCGGCGGAACTTCAGCAGGTGCGACAATAGGTGTGGCGGCAGGTGCGACAATGGCTGCGGCCTCAGCATCGGCGGCAATAGCAGCAGTAGCGGCTGCTTGAGCAACAGCTGCAACAACGGCAGTGAATGCATCAACTTGATCCCGGGCCTATTGCCCCATCAATTCTCTCATGGCCTCCAAGGCCTGGTCAATCTTGATGTTCCTTGGTCACCTGGGACTTCTACCCCAGCACCAACAGGAGGTGGTGCTACTCCACTGGCACTGGCCTATGCCTGTGCCCTACCTCCGCCTCCTCAAGTATCGACCCTAGTCGGTGACCTAACCTGAGCTGTAGGCCTAACAGTTCTCTTGCTCGGAGTTCTCGCTCATGGTTCAGCCTTTTTACTGAAACCTGTCTTCCAAATCCACACTGGATTAGAAGATGAGCGATCCACATACGACAAACAATTTTACTAATCAACTACCACAGACATGCGCCGGCATGAATTTAAATGTCCTTTCTACCACTATCTCATGAACCATCGCACCTTATCACTCCAATACCTAACCTCTCCTCTAATACCACAAAAGGGGGATGTCACGTCCTGATCCTCAGGCACACACCCATCCCTTACCCGGTCGATATTATAGCGACATCCCAGAATACATCGCTGAGCCATTCATTTTTAATATGCATGCGGAAGCATATAGAAAATCTCAAAACAATAAAACAATGGGATAGAAAAGTAGGGCCGCAAATTTCGACACCAACACAATCCTTTTTTATAAACAAAGAGGTATATATACACTGTCGGGTTGTTTACAAAAATATTAGCTTAATAAAAAGAACTGTCCTATGACTCTCTAGTCAAATATGTTTGCCGATTCTTCGATCTCCACCTACCCAAACTTCGAGGCTTTCGGTCCTCCACCAACACCATCTAAGGACCTGAAAATGGTTATACAATAACCAGTAAGACAATATCTCAGCGAGTTCTACTTCCAAAGACCTAATTAGGAAGCCAATATGCCATAAGGGCTGCCTATGCATAACATGGGTCAAAAGACTTACCTCGGCCTTAGATTCCACCTGCAATTTAACATAGTTTGAATAAGCACCCAATCAATCATCATAGATCGAAACATCAATCAATCGACCTAATCGATTACATGTCACCACAACCCTTTCTTAGTTGGCTCATCTCATACTATCTATTAAGTCCGCTATATCGGGACTGCTCACTGCTAAGTTGATAAATATATAGTATGGCTCGCTTCTGAGATGCTCGGGTATACTACTCTCTGCTAAGTTGCCAATCACCTTTAGGTTGATATAGTATACCGACATTACTCAATCTAAGCTGATAAGGTATATTGCTCTTTGCTAAACTGCCATATCAGAGCTCGTAGGATGATATAGTATACTAGTATACTACTCTCTGCTAAGCTAACATATCGCCTGTAGGCTAATATAGTATACCATCCCAATCAATTCAACATTTTCATCATTCCCGATAAAATAGCCGTGTATGGATTCACGGTCGGCCTTAGCCAAAATATCATATTTTTGCTTTAGAACATCCCACCAATTTCAACAGCCCATAAACGTATTTTTGGCACTGTAAATTGACGTCCAGTAATTTTCCAATTAATTACCAAAATTAATTAATTTAAGGATAAAATACCCCCAACCACAATCACCTTCAATTCTCACAAACAGTCAGTCAATTAAATAAACGGAATGCACCACCGCAATAGCACAAAATTTCGGTCACCGGCTATCTCGGTTTGATTTTCGAAAAATAAATAATGAATTAAATAATTACAGAGAATATTAAATAAATGCCAATAAATTCAATTTAGGCCTATAATGACTAATTGAAAGCCGAGACAAACTCAGAAAAAAATCCAAAGTTCATTCAATAAATACTAGAACTTATCTCCTCGCTAATTACACTAACCATTTGTCTAACATGCATCGATAAGGCACTAAATTAATTATTCTACTATAATCTATCAACCTAATTGCACTTAATTAAATCTAATCAGCCCCTAAGCATCATTATCCTACTAAGCAAAGTTTAGTGAGTAAAACTCACTTGTTTTAAAGCAAGGACTGGTTCACCATGACGTCGGCGCTACGGCGGCCGAAATTTGAATTTTCAGCGGCATCGACGGGCACTCAAACCAAGCCCAAAGGCCTTGCAAACCCACAGCAAAAGCTGGGCTTGTCTTCGAGTTTGGGCTTGGCTGGGGCTAGGCCTGCTTCGCGAGCTTCAAGCCTGGGCTAAGATGTGTGCTGGAAATGGGCCGAGCTAAATTCGTATGGGCTGAAACTGTTAGGGAAATCCCTTATGATGTTTTGAAGATGACAAAATAAATCAAAGGCTACTAATGTGTTTAATGGTTAAGTAATAGACCATGTAAATGATTGAATATGTAAAAAATATTGTCAAAGTCTGAAGATGGCCAGAAGACTGAACGTAACACATGTCCAAAGTATATTTTGAAGATTTCCAGACTTTTGTGTCAAAGTCTGAAGACTACCAGACTTTAGTGTCAAAGTCTGTTCTACATCAGAAGTCTACACACTCTGACAAATTCCAAACTGAACGTGAATGAAGAACTAGAAGACAGACTCTATGCTGAAAGTCTATACTTGGAAAAACCAGAAGACAAACTCTATGTTGAAGCTGAACTGGGTACAGACCTTGAAGCTAAATCTGTTCAAAAGCAAAATTTGTTCAGACTCATATTGCAAAGTCTATCGCACTCAGACTCAGATTGTAAAGTCTATTACTCTCAGACTTTACATCCAGATTCGACAGAACATAACACAAGCCCCGAAGTTATAACGACTAGTGATCTGGTTTGGATTACATATCAAGATTGATTTGATTGACTCGATCCAATTGATTGACAATTAGATCTTGAAGACAAGAACTTTCTATACGAAGAAGTTTTACTTGGAAACCAAGATTTCATTTGTATGGGCGATCAGAATCAATTTAGGATTCTACTTTTGTCACTTAACGGCTACCAAATCTTTTAGATACAAAGCTGTCCAATGGGTATATTGGAAGACGATCCTCGAAATGCTGTCCAACGGCTAGTTTGGAAGTTGAGGAGTATTTAAAGAGATGAAGGACCGATGAGCAAGTAAGAGACGGAGCATAGAATTTATAATTCCAAAGTCTGAGTGACCTTCAATCATACACTTGTCTCTCGTGAGTTTAAACATTTGTGATCGTGAGAGAAATACCAAAAAGTGACTTAGTGAGATAGTGTGATCTATTAGTAAGTGTTTGCACTCAAAGTTGTAATCTCTTGTTGATTGTATAGTGGAATTCAGCCAAGAAGGCTGTTAGCGTGGGAGAGTGGACGTAGGCTTGGATTAAGTCGAATCACTATAAACCTTGTATTCTTATTCTCTTCCTTGAATCTCTTTATTTTGTTCGTAATTCTATTTAACTGTTAAAGTCTGATCTCGCTCAAAGTCTACTGCTATTCAGACTTAGTTTCAAAAGTCTATTGTTATTTAGACTCAAGTTAAAAGTAAAGGTTTTCACTGCATTTTGCAGAATCTGTTTTTACACCTATTCACCCCCTCTAGGTGTTCTTACTAGCACTTTCAGAAACTTGGGCTGAAATCCAATGGGCTGATCTGTAATGGAAGTGGGCATATGGATGAATTCTTGGGTAGAACTTCGGTGGACTATGGGCCGAATTGCTGGCTTCTTGAGCTTATCCACAAAGAAGATGGGCCCGTGAAATTCGTTGGGCTAATTGTGGGATGAAAATGAGGGCTTGCTAGAGGTCAAAGATGGGCTTCACTCGGTGGAAGGAGGTGCTGGTTTGTTGACCAATGGAGAGAGGGCAATGCTCGGTGGGCGGCTGGACAATTGGCCGTGTGAAGAGAAGAACTCAATGGAGTTTGGATTTCGATGGACGCTTGGCAGTCAACTTGAGAGGGGATTGTTGACTCAGTTTGCTGTTTGGGGGAAAGAACGAAGCAGGGATGGAGGCTAGCAACTTAGAGAAAAAACTTGGTGGAGATGGCAGTATGGGTTGGATCCATGAAGCAACTGCAATGAAGGATGGGCTGGTGGTGCTTTGCTTGGGTGGAAGGAGGGAAAAAATGAACGAAGTGAGAGAAGATGTGGGGAAGAAATTGTGGAGCTTCGGTGGGATTTGTTGATCGAGTGAAAACATGGAAAAATGAAAGCAAAACAGAAGCTGTAGAAGGGAAGGGTGTCAACCGAATGAGACAAGCGAAGGAGATGGAAGGGCCTGCGTGAGAAGTTTGAGAGGGGGGCCCAAAGTCTAACAAAATCAATCCATTCCCTTCAATGCTTAGTCCCCCCAAAGCCCACACACAAATATCTAATGTTCCCAATTACTTTCTTGCATTAATATCCCACAAATAATCCAAATTGAAGCAAAAATGCAGCCCTCATATGAGCATCCGAATTTCTTCAATTTTTGGGCTTCCAATTCTTCATCAAATTTCCCAATTTGAGTTCCAATTTCATTGAAGAAAAAGCCCATGCCATTTTTGCAAGTCCCCAACGCCAAATAGCTCGGCTTGGAAGTCCAAGTTTCCTTTTAATTTGGCCCATCTGAATTTCCGTTCATTTTCCAAATCGTCCGAAACGATTTTCCGTAAAAATCTCGAACTCTTTGAAAATTCCTTGAAAGATGAGTCGACATTCCTAAAATGACCTAGGACATGACAAAACTTTCAATTTTTGAAATCGGACTCGAATTCACGATTAATTTCCACTCAGCGCGTTTTTAGCGTGACTTAGACTACCGGGTAACTTTTAGAAATTTTTAGTGCAAATAACTCATGGTTAATTTTCTTCGAGCTACAATGAACCCACTCGACACATTGGCAACTCTCGGTTGTCGTGAAAATCATGAAGATTCAAATATGGACACGGGGTACTAAAACGATAAAGAAATCAATCTAGTGTTGGTCAACGAGAATTTTCCAATTTAGTGGTGTCACCCACGATTAGCTACACATCTCAGTCGAACCAACCTATCTCTGATCTCAAATCAATTTTTCACTATGCCGTAATGGCCTCTAAAGATGAGTACAGTCGAAAAGTCAATTCTTAGTCGAATTCTCAAGTCTATTGCCTTAAAATTCGTTGGCCTCCCCAGATAGTCTAGTTATCTCGAGAGTGATCAGCTCTAAGAACAGCCCTATAGGCGCGTCAATGAATTACTCGATTTATTCAGTAGAAAACAGGATCGAAAATATGGGATGTCACATCATATCTATATGCTCGGTCCTCCTATGTAAAACCAAACATTTGGAGAGTTCGATGGCCAAGCTGTTGTCACAATAGATTGTAGTTGCTTCTTACTATTTGAATTAAAGCTCTCTAAGAATCTTCCATAACCATATGGCTTGACAAGCACTTGAAGTAATAGCTACAAATTCTGCTTCAGTTGTTGATAAAGTGACAATTGATTGCTTCTTTGAAGACCATGAAACCACCCCTAAACCAAGCATGAAGACATACCCTGAAATACTTCTTCTATCATCAACATCCCCAGCATAATTGCTATCTGTAAATTTAAACAAATATGACTTTTCCCCCATTTTATAAAACAGCCCAAAATTTTTAGTCTCATGCAAATAGCAAAAAATCCTTTTTGCAACTTGCAAATGTAACTCTGTTGGGTGCTCCATATACTTGCTTATAAGGCTCATGGCATGCATGATATCTAGTCTAGTCCCCATTACATATATTAGTCTTTCAACAATGTACAGAATGTTGTTCACCTTGCTTCCATTAGGAACCTTCAAGATTTAATCCTAATTTAGTTGGAGTAGTTGGTTGCAGTAATTCATTTGAAACCCAACCAAAATCTCTTGAACATACTTTTTTTGAGACATAAACATTCCAACTTTAGATTGAATCACTTCTATGCCTAGAAAATAATGCATCAATCCAAGATCAGTCGTTTAAAATTCATCCATCATAGACTTCTTGAATTTGTCAAACATGGCACTATCATTCCTAGTAAAAATAAGATCATCCAAATTTAGCATACAAGAAGCAACTTTCCACCATCACCAAATTTCAATGCTACTATATTAAGCTCGGGGAGCTTGTTTTAACCCATATAGTGCATTTTTCAATCTATAAACTTTATGTTCACTACCAAGCTTCACATAACCAAAAGGTTGATCAACAAATACCTTTTCTTGGAGGTTATGCAAGAATGCCGACTTCACATCCAATTGGAAGATAAGCCTTGAATTTTGTGCTGCTAACGAATGACCAATCTGATTATGTCAAGTATTGCTATAAGTGCAAATACTTCTTTGTAATCCACTCCAAATTCTTGCTTGTAGCCGTTCCCTACTAAGTGTGCCTTGTACTTGTCAACTTCACCACTCTTGTTCAAGTTTTTCTTGTACACCCACTTGACCCCAATTGTTTTGTGTCCTTTTAGAAGATCTACCGGCTCCCAAGTGTTATTCCTCTCAATAGCTACAATTTATTCATCAATTGCTATCCTCCAATTTTCTTTTTGTACTACTTCATCAAAGGATGTTGGATCACAATTTGAAAACAAAGTGGAATGGGTAAATAAATCTTCAGATTGATCAACTCTTGTTACTTCATAGTCACTCATCCATGTAGGCCTCCGTCGAACACGATGAGGCCAATCTTCAGGTTCTACAATTGCAGTTGTACTTTGGGCATTGCCTGTGGTGATTTGGGTTGTTGTGTTGCTACACTAGCTCCTCTTTATCTTCAAAATTCGTTGGAATTTGCTTATCAACACCTTGCTCACCCCACGGCCAAGTTTGTTCTTCATCAAAAATCATATCACAGTCGATGATGATTTTCTTGGTTATAGGATCATTAAGCTTATATGCTTTTGATTGATCACCAAGAAAAGCACATTTGACTCCCTTGTCATCTAGCTTCTTCATCTTCTAGTCTAGAACATAAGAATAGGCAGTACACCCAAAAAATCTAAAGTGATCTACTGCAAATCTTTGGCCGCTCCAAGCTTCTTCCGGTGTCATATTTTGAACCATTAGAGTGGGACATCTATTCAAAATATGAATGCTTCGATTGATTGCTTTGGGCCAAAAACTCTTTAGAATTCTACTTCTCCTCAAGAGACTTCGCACCATATTCATAATGGTATGATTCTTCCTCTTACATACATCATTTTGTTGTGGTGTATAGGCTGCTGTAAGTTGTCTCTTAATGCCATGTTTTACACAAAAATCTACACACTCAAGTGAGTTGTGTACTGTCCACCACAATCCATGCGAAGGACCTTTTTTGATTTCCTCCATCTTTTTCAACAAGTGCTTTGAAGTTCTTGAAGACTACAAAAGCTTCAGATTTTTCCTGCAAGAAATACACCTAAATCTTTTGGCTAAAATCATCAGTGAAGGTAATGATAACCCATTTACCTCCATTATTGGAGATATTAGTCCGCAAATATCCAAATGGACCAACGCCAGTAGGTTCATTGCTCTCCATGATTTCCCTTGTGGAAATTGAGCACTGTGTTGCTTGCTAACAACACAATCTTCACAAATTTCCAAAGGAGCATAGATCTGAGGAAGACCCTCCACGATCCTTTTTTTTTTTTTTTTTTTTTTTGTAGTGTTCGCAACCCACCGAAATTGAGATGCCCATAGCAAAAATGCCATGGCCAAACTTCCTCCTTCAATCTTGCAATGAAACATGAATTTGTAGTGTTCTAAGATATAGTGGAAACATCCAATTGTCCATCATTTTGACTTGGGCAATTAAACCCAATTTCTCATCTTGGATTTTACAAATCCCACATTTGATAGAGATTTCATATCCTTTCTCTTGTAGTTGACCAACACTTAGCAGATTAATCTTTAATCCAGGGACATATAGTACATTTGAGATGGTCTGTACTGAAGTCCCTTTTGGATGAATTGCCACTGTTCCATTCCCCATCACAGACACAATAAAAATTGTTTCCAAACTTCACAGTGATGTGGTACGATTCATCTAGATTGAAAAATATCTTCTTGTCTCCACACATGTGGTTGCTATAGCCAATGTTAATATGCCACATGTTTTGTTGAGTTTCTTCCTTCTCTGACACACCATCAATAGAGACACTTCTTCTTTTCTTGCAAAGTTAGTTCTTTCCACACATTGTCTATTCAAATTAGTTCGACATTCGGATTTGTAATGCCCATACCTGTGCCATTTGAAACACTCCACCTTAGATTTGTTTGCTGACCTTTACCTAAAACAAGTTGAATGTCGTCCTCCATGACCTCTTCCTCTCTCTTGAGGATCACAATAGGAATGGCTTTCAGGCTTTTGATTGAAGATGAAGCTACTGTGATTGTTGTTCTCTCTTCCTCTGCCTCTTCCTCTATTCGCCCTTGCTGCTAATAAAGAATAATCTACAATTGAGGCCTTCAAAGCTTGCTCTTCCATCTCTTGCTATAGGAGTTTTTGTTCATCAATGGAGAGTTCTTCAATATCTTTGGCTTCTTCTATGGAATAGACAACAAAATTGAACTTTGTTGTCAAAGATAGAAGAATCTTTTCAAGATGGTGACATCCTCCGTCTTGTCGCCATGAATTTGCATCTTATTGGCAATTGCCATTGTCCAGGAGAAAAAAATTTTGATTGTCTCTCCCCACTTCATTTGTAGCATTTTGAACTCCAAACGAAGCATTTGAAGTTGCTGTCTCTTTGCTCTTACTAAGCCTTTATACTTTTCATGGAATCCCATATTTGCTTGGAGGTATCCTTGCAAAGAATTGTCTCCATAATGGATATGTCAATTGCTTGGAAAAGGTAGTTTTTGGCCTTGAGATCCTTGAATTTTGATGCATCCAAAGCTATTCTTTGTACTACTGTTAACACGGCTCCTTCTTCAAGTTCGGTAGCTCCTAAGGTAACAATATCCCAATAGAAAATTCTCCATTAGCATGCTCCAACAATCATAGTGACCATCAAAGCGTGGAATAGCTGGTTGTATGAATGTTTCTAAGGCCATTACTACTACTGCAAAAATAGAACTACTACTAAAGTAGTCTATTGCTGCTACAAATGAAAAATACCCTGCTGCAAGATTCTATTTTGACTGCTGCAAATGAAAGTGCTTGCTACAGAAAGCTCTCTTTTGGTTCTCACCTTTTTACAACACTCAAACACACATTTTCCCTCTTAACCTTGTTCTGATACCATTGTTGAAATATAAGGATGAGTGACACTCACAAGGGAAGAAGAGCTGTCTACTTAAGTATTTATAAAACTGACACCGTAGCCTTTGTATAGGCTTTACACCAACATGTAACCACCACAACGCGCTAACTTAACATGTGCAGCAACAACCCCATAGAGTAGGAGTATTGCTCAATAGATACTAACACGTGAAAAACAAATTAAAAAAGAAATTGACTCATTCAACAATTTTTTTTTTTGGTAAAGGTAAGTAGTATATTGATTTTGCAGAAAAGAATACAAGAGGGAGGCCCGGCACCAACAAAACAAACACTCAAGAAGACGAAGGTCTAAGGAGAGTGTAAGGGTGCCGTGGTTCCCAAAAGGAAAAGCAGAAAATACAAGGACCAAAAGACAACAACCCTAGCGAACCTCCATCAGTCAAAGATAGAAGGATGGATATCCCAGCTCCGTTGAAGTCTTCTATTCATGGGCACGTCAGGGACATGATTGAACGTCATAGCTTTATCTTTGATGGCCTTTTGAAGATGCATCTTCATTGCAGGAAGAAAGAGGATTTGATTCCGAAACAGCACAATGTTCCGTTCCTTCCAAATGATATAGCACATAGCTCCAAAACTAAATCGAGCCATGATTTGATAGAAATTCTTACCCTTAAAACGATTGGAAGCCCAGGCAAGATTATCCATCCACAGCTTGTTCTGCCACACAATATTAAATCTTGCCGCCCAAAAAGAAAAGAGAGTACTCGAGGCACGACAGGCAAAAAATAAATGATCAACAGAATTAGGTCTACACACACATAAAGGGCAGTTGGTAGGAGGAATTCTACCATAAGACATAAGTAGCACCTGAGTTGGCAGACGATTGCGTGACATAAGCCAAAGATGTGTTTGATATCTAGGAGGCAAGGCTCTGCTCACACGAACGAGGCCCAAGGAACGGCAACACTCCTCGGCCGAATCAATTCCCATGCAGACGCCGTGGAGAATCGACCCGAGGTGTCCGGGAGCCATCGAAATCGATCCACCTCTTGGTTGAAAACCGGAAGAGGGTTCCACCAGTTAGCCCTAATGTTGATAATATACCAGCCCATAGGAGAAGCAAACCCATCAGCCACCGTAGCTAAGCGAGAGATGCCAGAGCGGTAGATGTCTTGATTTGAAAGGATCGTGTAAAGAGGACCATTTGGGTGCCACGGATCAAACCAAAAGGAAGTCGACTTCCCATTCCCAATGCTCCATCTAAAATATTGTTGAAATTGCTCCCGAAGATCCAACAACTTTCTCCATGCCCAAAAACAGTGTGTAGGGCACGGAACAACCCAGAAATTTTTCCATCTTAAAAAATTGGAGTGGATCCATTTACACCAAAGGGATTCTTTATCCGAGAAGAGAACCCATATATGTTTGAGCATGAACACTGTGTTGTTTTCTTTTAGAGTGCGGATACCCAAGCCTCCTTCAACTTTGGGAAGGCACACATTACGCCAAGAAACTTTTGCGCCACCCGCACCCATCTCGGGTCCTTTCCACAAGAATTGACGGAATATTTGCTCAATTCGGTTTATAACCGAACAAGGCAAAAAGAAAACATTAGCCCAGAAAACTTGCATGGAGTGAAGTACCGACCTTATGAGTTGAAGACGCCCCGCCAAGGAGAGGACTCTATTGGTCCAAGATTGGACCCGCGCCGTAATAGAATTGACTAGCGACACACAGTCCGCCTTTCCCAATCTGGCAGAAATAACCGGAACACCTAAATAACGGAAAGGTAAAGTGCCCAATTGGAAGCCCAACTTGTTGAGGATATTCTCACGAAGAGTTGGGGATCCTCCGGAAAGGAAAACTTCACTCTTGTGTCTCATTCAACAATTTTCATGTCTTCTTTTTATCATAAAACATTGTTCGTTTTATTTTCCCTCTCATCCTTGTGGACTTTAATCAGTGGGGGAATCTATTGTTTCACTCGCTATTGAGACAACTCACGACTTGCTCATGGAAGATTGCTAAGTTACACAAGCGCCATGAGGAGCTGGAGCGAATTCAATGCTTCTCCAAGGACGTTGATGGGATGCATATGAAGAAATAAGAGTCATCATTTGTGGTGTTAATGACTTAATTGTGAATGCTGCATTGGAGAGGAGAGAAGATTCGATCATTTCCATAGTGTTGGTCAGACGTTTCACAAAATGCGCAAGTGATTAGAAACTGGGGTACATAAATCTGAAATCAACTTGTTGCTTTCGGCTTGTGCAATTGATTTCTTTGTAAGGCTACAATATATACATAAAGATTGTTTAATGTGTGCTCACTTTATTCTTTCCCCCTGTACAACGGAGATGAAATTGCTAGAGGTAATGAGAAAGCATATGATCATTTGTTGATTGGTGAGGCCGGGCAAATGTTGTTGTTCTCCTTCCAGCCAACAACTTGTGGATTATATCAAGGAGGTAGATATTATGACAAGGCTTTACCTTTTCTCTACCTAGAATTCTATTCTAAACTAACTAATTAAGTCAGAAGGATAATATACTCTCCAGCACCAGTTCAGACCTTCGGAGGGTCTCATAAAACCTCTTTCTATGGAGTTGTTAATTATATCCTTTTCAATGGCTATGATAGTTTATCCTATTCTGGGATTGCAAACAGATATAAAACCTCTTTTGCCCTATCAGTAGGATATTTTCCCTATCTAACCTACTTGGAAGAAGCAAATATCGAAATCAGTGTTGTCACATGGATATGGACAACTTGGAGAATGCATTCATTGCTCTTAATCAATCTAACCTCACGAGTGGACTCTATGCAAACTTAGTGACATCAACTGTCTTCATTGGTCAAAGAATTGCTAGGCATTGACGTAGGAATAGACCAACTTGGGTTGCTCATATCCAATTCAATTAAGTTTTAGTTTAAAGGGGTTGAGATAGTCGCAGCACCATCTTTGTGCTTACTCTTGATTGTTGGTATTCAGAAGCCACCTTGCAGATCCACCTGAGCTAGACGGCACAGGAAAATCAAGTCAGAAGAAGATTATTTCAGTCATCGTTTTTGTTGTGAATGTTTTGTGAGGAAAGTGTCCCTTATCCAAAATGAATTTTTACGCCTTGTCATATTGCAACATGGATATACGATGTTTTAATAAATGTTAAGGGATCGCGATATAGAAATCATCTTTTGATGTGTGATATGCCCTTAACAAATCGAAAGAGCGTTGACGCCTAAATTTCATTTTTTTAAATTAGGTTTTATTTAATTATCTATTTTGCCTTTTTCAAATAATAAATAATAAAAACAAAAAAATAACAAAACAAAACAAGCAAAAACAGAAAAACGCAAAAACAGCCCATCAGCTGGGCCTTCGAGCCTAGCCCCTCCTCTCTCCCTCGCATGGGCCCTCTCGGCCCGGCCCATGCGACTCAACCCTCCCCCCCCTCTTCGGTCATCTTCTTCCTCCGTCCGCCTCTGTAGCACACATGCAGAGGGCACGATGCCGGATGAGCGGACGGATGTCGACGTGGGGGGTGGGGGCAACTGGCGTCAAATGGGACACCGATTCGGCCATCGGGGGCCACTCGGCATGCGAGGGGGATCGGCGGTCAAAGTTCCATCAACCAGCCACCCCCTCGCCTATAAATAGCGAGGCACCGCCTCTGTCGAATGGCACGCACCAACCAGCAAGCTCCGAGAGATCCCTTGAGAGACTTCGGGGAACTTAGAGAGCGAGCAAGGGCGAAGCGATTGGGTCGCAAGCTCAACGACCTCCCTTCGAGAGACTTCGGGGGAGACCGGCGGCAAGCGAACCCAGATCTGCGAGCTCGCGGCCAAAGAGAGACAAAGAGAGAGAAATCAAAGGGAAGGGGGCGCACTCTACGCCATCGTTGTCTCCGCCACTCACCGTCCACCACCTTGCCATAGGTAACCGCCACCATCACAAACCCCCCGGTCGCTCGCTTTGTCGCCGCCATCGCCGCCATGATGCCTCAGCCCTCCCCCCCTCGGCGCCGCAAATTGGGAACCCTAGGGTTCCCGATTTTTCTGGTCGCGGCCCCGAGTCGTCGGGTTGGATCCGGGCCAAGGGCCGAGGGTCACCAACCCGGTCGGACCCAACTCGCGGACTCGACCTAGGTCAGCTTTTCTATTATTTTAATAAAAATAATAATAAATAAATAATTTATTTTCAAAAATATTAAAAAAACAGTAAAAAATACTTTATTTTCCAAAATATATTAAAAAATATTTAAAAAATTTATTTTCCGAAAAAAAAAAAATCAAAAATCAAAAATAAAAATGTTTCATATTTTCCAAAAAATGCCAAAAATCCATAAAAGGCCAAAAAGACTTCTATTTTCTAAAAAAATACTAAAAAATCCAAAAAGTCCCTTTTATGCAAAAAAAAATATATAAAGGACCGGAAAAAGGATTTTCCTCCCCAAAAATGCATGGAAAATCCCTAGAACATTCAAAAAGCCTTAGGGTTTAAACAAGATTAGGTACCGAAAGGGCATTAGTGATTAACTTATGTAATCAAGTCCCTGATCCTAATTTCTCTAATTGCGCAAGAGCGAGTATTTCTCCCAATACTTCGCATGGGTTTCTAATCAACCCACCCCAAATTGATTAGTGGCAACTCCGTTTTAAAAATTAACTTACAGATTAAAAACTTAGACTATTAAAGTTGTGAATTGGTGGACTTGAGAGAGTCCGGGCTTAATAAACTTAGCCGAGCCATTAGCCTCCATAAGGCACCCGCCTTGATCGAGTGCCGAAAAAAAGGAGGTCGCGACAACTTGGCGACTCCGCTAGAGAACTTTGAGGACTTAGGCCTTTTTTTGTCTTGTTTAATTTCTTTACTGACTCAGTTTTTTTTTTATACAGGTCAGTAGCTTAGAAATTTATTTTGATTTTGCTTAAAATATATTATTTTGTGATTATAAATTGTTGTACATGTTTTACTATTTTAACACTACACATGGCACACACAACCCGGCTGCCGGACCTGGGCCGCCATAGGATATTTAGGATGGTGTGAAGAAAGATACGACCTCGAACGTGAGACTGCGATGTAAATGTTGCCTTTCTTTTCTCCGAATTTCTCTAGCCGAGGTTAGGAGGGTATGCTACTAACGCGAGACTACGACGGGTGAATACCCTTTTAATTTCAACAAGCCTTCTCAGTTAGAAATCGAGCCACACATCTCATGTGCATGTCTTTGTGCTTGCCATCTTCTTTAAAAGCAAAGTAATTTATTTACTTTTACTCAGTCTTTTTTATTGGCCCATGGCAATTTAGGGTAGGTTTTTCGAGTCCCAATTTATATGCGATGGGAGAAGATGACATCCAGTTTATTCTCACTCCCAAAGCAGAGCTCTTCAGGTGGTGGGGTCAATTGGACCAATATGCCCAAGAGCGCATGAAAGCCAAAGTCAGTCATCTTCTATCGTTGATCCAAGTCCGTATTCATCCGGAAGTCATACAAGCCATGGCACATTTCTGGTGCCCAAAGACGACTACTTTTATGTTTGGTGGGTTCGAGCTAACCCTAACTCTGGAAGAATACAACATCATCACTGGAATGCCCCTCGAGAAAAAGCTTGTTAGGCCATCAACAGGCATCATCCTGTTGCGTGGGTTAGTACGACTTTTAAGAACTGAAGTCCATGTTATGAGGCAAATTCTTGAAAACAACCATAATACCTGCCCCCTAGCATTTTTGACTACTGTTTCGAAAATCAACCCATGACCCAAAAAAAAGTGAGATTTTCCTCTTGGCCTTTTCGAGTTCATCATTTTCCCCATCAAAGAAATGTCATAAGTCCAAAGATGGCATGGATAGTTGATCGATCTCAAGGGGGCAAAATTATGTCAACATGATTTTAACTGAAACATTTTTGTCCCTCAATCGTTCTAAAGAAAACACAGAAAAAGTCATGCGGGTTTCCCCGGAAATTTTACAAGTCTGGTTCTTTTCTCACCTAAGCGAATTTCGACGCTTCATGCGATCGTCTGAAATTTATGGTTTTAGGACCATACATTCCTAACCAAAGCTATTTAAATTGGATAAACTCTCTAAGAGACCCAGCTCTTGAGGCATTCCAATGGTGTGCTGGTTGGTTCCATGAAAAGAGAGCTTACTTTGCTTACAAACGCTGCCATCCAATTCCATTGCTTGGTCTCACCAGCACCATTTCTTATTTCCCATATTGAGTGGCACGACAGTATGGAGCCCTCCAGGAGATCCCACCGCCTTTCAAGAGGAAGTCCCCTCCACTCTTTTTCAACACAAGCCGTCACTACGCAGTCGAAATTTCTATCCATGAGGAAACACAGAGCAAGTGCCACCGCAAAAGGATCATGGTACCTGAAGGGCTTGAGGGACAAGAAAAGGCCCACCACGCCTCTGAGTTCTACATCCACAACCATCGTATCCCGACAAAGTGGAAGCCATCGATCCCTCACCCAATCTGCGAGATCAACTAGCATGAGCAAGCAGAACTTATGCAAAGAGATTTGGGAATAGGCTGCATACATGTCTCAGAGCCAGTCCAAGAAAGTAAGCATCTGCGTAAGAGCAAGGCTCCCCGTCGCATATAAAATAGCAATAATGTGTCCCCTAATGTTGATATCATGAAAATACCATCCCATTGTTTAGGGACTTTTGTTTAATACATTGTATTTCCTTCTATCATTTTAATTTCAAGTTTTAGATGTCAGAAGCCTATGGTCTATAAAATCCTCTTTTGATAAATAAAAAGCAGTTAGACCATTGCCATGGGTCAATCTTTGTTTACTTTCGTGCTCATTCATGGTTTTTGCGACACAGGTAATTATGAACCGTCGACTATCAGCCACCCGCTAATGGCCTCACATGATAGGACCCGATTAGAACGATGTATAAAATCACCTCACCAACATTGAAGATGGCGTAGGACAGATATCCATTGTCCTTCAACAACTCTCGAGACAAATGGAATCCACTCAAGCGAAACCCGACTCCATAACTACTTTAAGCACACTCCTAGCACCTGCAAATTTGCCAGAGGATGACCGACAATGTGAACAACTTGAAAAGATCATGAAAAAGTTAAGCCAGCTACAGGAACGGATTCCCATCGACTTGTCTAATTATGCCGGTTTTGAAATCCTTGAAGAGCTCAAAACACCTGAATGCGAAAGGTATGTTGATACCTCCCACCCAAAAACCTACTTACAAGCCTACCTGGTCCGAAAGATGATTCAATTGTACCAATCAAACCTGACCGGCCCTGCCTTGCGATGGTACATTGTCAGGAAGATTAGTCCCCTTAAAACCTGGAGGGAACTAATCCATGTTTTCCACCAAGAATATAATATTGACATCAGCCCTAACATCGCCTTGCTCTACGAAGAACCGATGATCGCGGAGCATGAGGAACCGTTAGTCACTGAGATAGAGAAAAAGATGTCAATGAAGCCTTGCATGATAAATGGGCGACTGAGCATCATCATATTATTGAAAAGTTTCCCACTGGGAAAGGCAAGGAATCAGTGTACGAGATCAAAGACACGGAGCCTATTCAAGACTAGAGCACGACAAGACAACTCCCCAAGCTTACTGCAAGAGCTAGGGTTCAAAGAATACCGACCCCCATCAACCTAGAAAGTGAAGCAGAGAGTAAAGCTCTAATATCTCTCACTCCCCTTGACAAAATCAAACTGGCGAAACGAATGGCCTTACTCAAAAGGTCTGGACCAGGAGCCAAGAAAAGAAAGCCTAAACAAATCAATTTGACATCTACCACTGAGTATAGGCGAAATTTGATAGCTAATGAGCCGCTGAACCAAAACTTCGAGCATTCTCTAGAATACAACCCTGAAGGCTACCATCCCCTAGAATACAACCCTGAAGACTTCCAGTCCCTAGGATACAGTCCCAAGGACTTCTAGTGTTATTTAGATGAAATCGACCACTCATTGTATAACTGTTTCCTACCCTCACACAGGGTCGAAAGCCTGTCAAAAGAAGGAACATTCGTCTTTATCCGCTATGATCCCAATGAACTTCTAAGCTCATCACCTGACCATGAGGATAGCTCAAATGCCTCATCCTCGTTCGGTAATTTTGACCCCTAGAAGAAAGCAATGAGATAATCTCGGCAAAGTCCAGCTTCCCTAAAACACAAAAATTCCCCACTACAATGAATATGCAGTGGGAAAACCAATGGCCTAACCAAGACATATCAGGCCCGTCTTGCCCTCATATGATCATGACCCCCAGAGAAATGTGGATACCTAATCTCCACAAGTATAACGGCACAACTTGTCCCGTGGCTCATTTGCAATATCTCCACGCTGAAATAAGTCAGTATTATGGCTCGATGTCATTCACAACTCAGGCGTTCCAAGAAACTCTTACGGGATCTGCATTGCAATGGTTCGTCACGGCAAGTATTTACCTCATAAAAGATTGGAATGAGCTGTCTTCCACATTCTTGCATCAATACCAAAATCAGATTGGAACTGAACTGCCTTGCGAGAGTTTGACCCACTTTATAAGAAGATCAATGGAGGATTTCCAAGCATATGCAGGGAGGTGGAAGGCTCTTATGATGCAAACCCACCCTCAACTGGCTGAAGAAAAATTGATAAAGCAGTTCATAGAAGCTTTGCCCCACAAACATCCCTGTTGGCTGCATGGGTTACACTTCCGTAGCTTCAACGAAGTAGTCATCGCATGCGAATACTTCGAGTCTACTGGAGGCGAGGAATTCAAAGACGCTTGATTTTAGGACCAACATTATCAAAGCGCTCCTTTTCATAGGAGTTTTCATCGGTTTTGCTTGTTTCTTATCTAATGTGCTACTGTTGTATTTTTCATTCCAATGCTTTAATATACAGTTGTAATATTTTGTTTTGAGAGCATGAGGCGGTATTCCAAACCAGCCCAGTGATGCTATCCAACCATGAAAAAAATACTATCCAAGGAGAATACTGAGGGCTGGGCTTCCTCATGCTTCCTCCCCCTAAATACATGCTTTTGAAAACAAAAAAACACTTCATTACCAAAAGTTTTTGTCAAAACGAGATGTTAAATTTGTCTTTCTGACTCACTCACTTCGTACCTCAGAATCTCATCTCTTCCGACTTAGTGTGACATGAGGCATTTGAAACTGGCACATCGTGTGAACAGACCAAATTCGAAGACACATTTTCAAGAAAAGTAGGGGCAAACAAGAAGGAGCATCCCGTTTCAAAAAAAAGGTAAGCTTTATTCCCTTAACGTAGTATTGAAAATGACATCCCCTCTCTTCTAATTACTGGATACAAAAAATGAGATGTAATAGGTACAGGCATATAGTTGAACTCGAAGCATGTACAACATGTCTCGCTCCTATCCAACTCTCTCCTAAACCGGAGGAATATCTTGTCACAAGACATGCCCAAACAACTAGACATTCTGGTTTCCAGCTTCGACAAGCCCAGAAGCATAAGGAATAAATTTCTTCTCTTCCTTTGAATTGATTACTGTCAATAGGGAGAAAATCCAGACAGTCAAAGCGATCTATATAGCCCCCAGTCCAAACAATGACTCTAGAGTCTGGAAGTTTCACTCCATGTTCCAGACACGTATTCCTCCAAAAAAATAATTGTCATCAGAAAATTTGAGGTTTTTTATTGTCCATCTCAGATTCCATAGAAGCTTGAGGTACGTGAGTTTTTACTCAATACAGCTATAATCAAAGACAAAGGAAAATTCCACAGAAGGAAGACATTGAAGATGAATCAATGATTGTCAATCATGCATGCATGGCCACGAATGAGAGCAGCCAATCAAGAGAGAGGTCAAGCTATGTCAAGACGAAGAGGCTGTCATCAACATTCAAAGATCCCTAGGAGTCAGCAAATACAAACTCCGAAGAAGGGAAGCATAGGATTCAAGAATTAAGCTTAATGGTTAATTTGGGCAAATCAAGCGACCCATATCGATCTTCCTAATTTGGTATGAAAGGATGTGTCATCCAAGAGCTGGTTCGATTAAAAAAGAAGCACCCCCTACGGACACTATCGGTGCCTCTAGTTGAGTGGTATCCGGGAAGAAGCAAAATGGTCCAAAGTCGGGGGTTCGAATCCTCGACACGACAGTTAGTTGCTTGAAAAAAAAAATTGCTTCTCTTGCACCTACAAATTACAAGAGAGCAATTGAGCTAACTGAGTGAAAATTACAGGAATTCATATCCTCCTCGCACTTTAGGTCTATTCAAACATCTGCAAACAAGTGAAGGGTAATGTTGTATTACTTCCAAGTTATTCGACTCTTGAAAGAGCTTATGATTAACATGATCCCTCTTGTCTGTTGCAAGATCACCTGATCGTCAATGATGCAGAAAACAAATCAACGAGAGGCATGTCAGACCATGATAAGCACTCCCAAGCCAAATGGTGTCTCAAGTATCGCCAAAGCAAATGACCGAAACCTTTCAGGCCTCAAATCACGTGTGATCTTGGCCTGACTAATTGATCTATTTCCACATCTTCTCTTATGTAGGCGCAAAAGCAAAAAGGCCCATCAAATCAATGATCAGATCCCCAACCCTAGCTGATCCTTCTTATGTCATTTCCCTACTTAATAAAGGCAATCTATTGACACCCCTTTGTGAATAACTCTTTTGATGTTCAAAATTCAACACATTTGTAAATACAATTTCACCAAGTAAACACCCCTAAAGTTGTCAATAAGGTTTCTTGAGTAAAAATCATTCATTTGTTTCAGAGAGTATAAACTCTCTCATACTTAAAAAAATGTTGCATGTCTTCTCCAAATGGATTTTTGCATGATGATTTTGTCTGTCTAAATCACCGATTCCATTGAGAATTATTAGGATAGACAGCTAAGTGAAGAATACAAGATTGGTTGAGCATGCTGGATGAGGCGCGTCAGAATGATGACAGGCAAGCCATATCCTGCACACAGTCCCCCATCTATACACTTGTGAGATGAGTGCAGAAGATTTCAAGACTGCAGGGTAAAGTGTTTTCTTGTGAATGGTACGATAACCAAAATAGTGAGAGGCATTTCATTGCTTACCCCCCTTTGAGCCCCATACACTGGTGAAACTTCTCACATCAAGAATCACCCTCACATTGGAGTATGTCAAAGACAAGGCAAATCAGCATCACAAGGTGAGAAGAGGGATAGAAATTCTCTTGCTCGTACTTGCATCAATCTTCAAGTGTCTTTATTGCATATGAACACTCACGTTAATTTAAGTGCCTTAAAATGATGAAGAGCAATTCATTTTCTATGCATTTGTATACATTGTACAACCCAAGTGAGTCTGTAATTTTGAGACAAAGCAGAAGTTATTGCCATAGCCTAGAGTGCTGGTTGAAGATGAAGACTCAAAGTCTAAATAATAATGCTTCGATTGAACTTGCTTAGATCAGTCCCTCAAGCAACAAAAATAAAAAAACCTAGGGGCATAAAAAAGCAGTGTACGTGGTAAAAGCAAGGTCAAATGCTCATAAATGAAAAGTTGGGATAAAAAATAAGGGCATGAAAAAATAGTGTGCCTAGTAAAAGCAAGGCCAATGCCCCCAGCAAAAAAAATTAGTCAATTGTATTCCCAAGAGAAGTTGCTGTTGTAGTTCGATTGATAGAGCCCCCTTCTGACAATGAGGAGAAAAACTGGTGACAAATGCCAAGGCAATCACCAGCTCTCCCCCTTTTACACATGAGTCAAGCCTACGTTGCGTCCCATTGTAAAAGTCTCTTCAGACTAGGGGCACTTCAATTAACATAGGATTTCATATGTGCATAAGTATCACTCGAAGAAGTACGAGCAAGATTACTCCATCTCTTTTCACAGGGTCTTTGACTTGTAAACCCGAAAATGATCGTGCAACATTTTCGTCCATCGGCTTCGACCTTGATGGTCCCCTTTGATGAGCTGCTGACCAAGTCTTCATCACAATTTCAACAAAGACCTCTCACATTGGTAAAGTCATACCACTTGTGAGAATATTCGGACCCTTGCTGACATGATAACAGTGAGAAGTGTGATCCTTATAAATCTTGCATCAATGATCAAGATAAAACAGCCTTTCCATGAGAGTGAGTGAAAAGTCCTTTCAGACTGAAAGTCCCTCATCTGGCATGCTCAAAACATCTACATTCTAAATGAGGGTTGTCTTTCAAAATCTTCTCCAGTGAAAATTAGATGATACAAAACTGACAAAATTGTCATGCATAAATCCCATTTGAACTCATGAATTTACAGCATATACAATCATTGTGTACATGTATGCATATTGTGCGAATAGCAGACATACTCACAGCAATAAGAGATATTGCTATTCCTCAGAACTTTATCTTCGAGTACCCACCATCTGAGTGCTCCCTCTTATCGACACTCAGCTTGTTCGAGTTATCTCCAAGTATTGATATTTGTGATTGTCCAAGCATCTCCTTGTTTTCGAGTGTTTGCCGCTACTCAAGTGCTCTCTCTGTTGACACTCAACCTATTCAAGTTGTCTTCAAAATTTGGATACTCATGACTATCCAAATATCCTCTTGTCTTTGAGTACCGACCACCGTTCGGATACTCCATTTCCATGACACTCGACCTGTTCAAGTTGTCCTCAAAATTACGCCATTGAATACTAATAGCTACTCAAGTATTCCACCACATTATGCGCCTGCAATCACCCCAGGTATGCTCTCTTACACCTGGACCAATTGAGTGGTCCCTGACCATATCATTAAATATTTGTGTTTATCCAAATATTCCTCTACTTTGTACACCCGTGTGCCTGCGGCCATCCAGGTAAGCCTTGTGCTACATTCAAATTCTCAATTTCTAGAAGATGAGAAACCTTCACGAATATCCCAGGTACGTCCTCGATATTCCCCAATTTCCAAGGAGGTGAGAGACCTTCATGAATATGCGAGGTACGTCCTCGATATTCCCAAATACCAAAAGGCATGTCCTCGATATTCCCTTTCACCCGGAGATGAGAGACCTTCATGAATATCCCAAGTACGTCCTCGATATTCCCCAATTGCCAGGAGGTGAGAGACCTTCACGAATATCTAGGTACGTCCTCGATATTCCCCAATTTCCAGGAGGTGAGAGACCTTCATGAATATGCAAGGTATGTCCTCGATATTCCCAATTACCAAGAGGTGAGAGACCTTCATGAATATGCGAGGTACGTCCTCAATATTCCCAATTGCTAGAAGGTGAGAGACCTTCACGAATATCCCAAGTACGTCCTCGATATTCCCCAATTTCTAGGAAGTGAGAGACTTTCATGAATATGCGAGGTACGTCCTCGATATTCCTAATTACCAGGAGGTGAGAGACCTTCATGAATATGCGAGGTACGTCCTCGATATTCCCAAATTGCTAGAAGGTGAGAGACCTTCACGAATATCCAGGTACGTCCTCGATATTCCCCAATTTCCAAGAGATGAGAGACCTTCATGAATATGCGAGGTACGTCCTTGATATTCCCAATTACCAGGAGGTGAGAGACCTTCATGAATATGCGAGGTACGTCCTCGATATTCCCAAATTACCAAGAGGTGAGAGACCTTCACGAATATCCTAGGTACGTCCTCAATATTCCCCAATTTCTAGGAGGTGAGAGACCTTCATGAATATGCGAGGTGCGCCCTCGATATTCCCCGGGTACCAAGAGGTGAGAGACCTTTATGAATACGCGAGGTACGTCCTCGATATTCCCAATTACTAAGAGGTGAGAGACCTTCATGAATATGCGAGATGCGTCCTCAATATTCCTAATTACTAGGAGGTGAGAAACCTTCACGAATATCCCAGGTACGTCCTCGATATTCCCCAATTTCTAGGAGGTGAGAGACCTTCATGAATATGCGAGGTACATCCTCGATATTCCCAACTACCAGGGGGTGAGAAACCTTCACGAATATCCCAGGTACCAGGAAGTGAGAGACCTTCACAAATATGCAAGACACATTCTCGATATTCCGTCTGCCAGGTATTCTTTAGAAATTCGTACTTATGATCATCCAAGTACCTCTTCAATGCCTGTGAACATTCAAGCATCCTTCAAAGTCCGTACTTGTTAACAACCAAGCACTCTTTCGACACTTGCAAGCAATCGGATATTTTCCAACATCTAGTACTTGTGATCATACAGGTACCCCTTCGATATCTGCAAACATCCAGGTATCCTCTAAGAGTTTGTGCTTGTGATCATCCAAGTACCCCTTCGACGCCTGCAAAGGCCCAAATATCCTCTAGGTTAGTACTTGTGAATATCCAAGTACTCTTTCAATTCCTGTGAATGTCCAAGTATCTTCAACAAATTGATGCCCTGAGAAAGGTTGGTGCATCTCCCGAGAATGGTCGGGTACCATCTAGTGTCCTTGATTGAGATCAGGCACCCCACCAATCGATGCCCTGAGAAAGGTCGGTGCATCCCCCGAGAAAGGTCGGGTTCCAACAGGTGTCCTTGATTAAGATTATGCACCCCACAAATCGATGCCTTGAGAAAGGTTGACGCATCTCCCGAGAAAGGTCGGGTACCAACTGGTGTCCTCGATACAAATCAGGCACCCACAAATAGATGCCCTGAGAAAGGTCGGCGCATCTCCCATCACGGCAACTGAAGAAAGGTTCGGATCTGAGACAAACCACTTACTGCTCTGACAAGCAACCGAAGAAAGGTTCGGGTCCTAGAAAAGCAATTTCTCGTCAAGGCGACCGAAGAAAGGTTCGAGTCCAAGACAAACTACCGATTGCTCTAACAAGTGACTGAATAATGGTTCGGATCCTAGAGAAGCAACATTCTCATATCACCAGGTAAGATGACGCCTTGATACTTGCCAAAACTCGGGGTTCACACCCTATCTCACTCACTCCAAGTAAGTAACTCTAGGTATCTTCTTATCTGTCTTAGTATATGTAAAGTCATATTGCTCTTTTTCTGCATAGAATGATAGGTCCCAAATAAAATATGCTACGCATGCATAGATAAAATTTAGACATCAGTTTGTCTTTGAATGCAACCTCTGCGAACTCGGCTTCAAAGAGGGTTACGTTGACACCTAAATTTCATTTTTTTTAAATTAGGTTTTTCTTTTAATTATCTATTTTTCCTTTTCGGATAATAAATAATAAAAACAAAAAAATAACAAAATAAAAAAACAAAAAGAAAAAAGCAAAAAAAGCCCAGCCCCTCCTCTCTCCCTCGCGCGAGCCCTCTCGGCCCGGCCCGCGTGACTCAACCCTTCCCCCTCTTCGGTCGTCTTCTTCCTCCGTCCGCCTCTGCAGCACACGCGCAGAGGGCGCGACGCCGGATGAGCAAACGGACGGCGACGTGGGGGGGGGGGAGCAGCTAACGTCGGATGGGACACCGGTTCTGCCGTCGGGGGCCGCTCGGCACGCGAGGGGGACCGGCGGTCGAAGTTCCGTCGACTGGCCACCCCCTTGCCTATAAATAGCGAGGCATTGCCTCTATCGAACGGCATGCACCAACCAGCAAGCTCTGAGAGATCCCCGAGAGACTTCGGGGAACTCAAAGAGCGAGCAAGGGCAAATGATTAGGTCGCAAGCTCAACGACCTCCCTCCGAGAGACTTCGGGGGAGACCGGCGGCGAGCAAACCCAGATCTACAAGCTCGCGGCCAGAGAGAGAGAAATCGAAGGGGAAGGGGGCGCACCCTCTGCCGTCGCCGTCTCCGCCGCTCACCGTCCACCACCTCGCCACAGGTAACCGCCACCATCACAAACCACCCCCCGCGGTCGTTCTGTTGCCGTCGTTTTGCCACGATGCCTCAACCCTCCCCTCCTCGGCGCCGCGAATCGGGAACCCTAGGGTTCCCAATTTTTCGAGTCGCGACCCCGAGTCGTCAGGTCGGATCCGGGTCGAGGTCGGGTAGGGTTTCACCAGAATCGGGTCGCGGGCGAAGACCGGGTCGGGCGTGGGTTGGATCCGGGTAGGGTTTCGCCCGAATCGAGTTGTCGAGTTGGACCGAATCATTCCCAAAACGACGGGCCACCGGGCCGTTTTAATGAATAAATAAAAAATAATTTATTTTCAAAAAAAAAAAAAAATGAGTTGGGCCGCATAGCGGACCCGTCGCATTTTGGGTCACCGACCTAGGTCGGACCCAACCCGCGGACCCGACCCGAGTCGGCTTTTCTATTATTTTAATAAATAAATAATAAATAAATAATTTATTTTCAAAAAAATTCAAAAAATTCAAAAAAAAATTATTTTCAAAAATTATTAAAAATAGTAAAAAATACTTTATTTTCGAAAAAAAATTATAAAATATTAAAATATTTTATTTTCTGAAAAAAAAAAAAAATTCAAAAATCAAAAATCAAAAAAAAAATGTTTCATATTTTCCAAAAAATGCCAAAAATCCATAAAAGGCCAAAAAGACTTGTATTTTCTAAAAATACCAAAAAATCCAAAAAGTCCCTTTTATGTCAAAATATATATGTAAAGGACCCGAAAAAGGTTTTTCCTTCCCAAAAATGCATGGAAAATCCGTAGAACATTCAAAAAGCCTTAGGGTTTAAACAAGATTAGTTACCAAAAGGGCATTAGTGATTAACTTATGTAATCAAGTCCCCGATCCTAATTTCTCTTGTTGCGCAGGAGCGAGTATTTCTCCCAATACTTCGCATGGGTTTCTAATCAACCCACCCCAAATTGATTAGTGGCGACTCCGTTTTAAAAATTAACTTACAGGTTAAAAACTTAGACTATTAAAGTCGTGAATTGGTGGACTTGGGAGAGTCCGGGCTTAATAAACTTAGCCGAGCCATTAGCCTCCGCAAGGCGCCCGCCCTGATTGGGAGCCAAAAAAGAGGAGGTCGCGACAAAGAGGGGAGTTGGATTAGTATAAATAATAGTTGAAAAATATGGGGAAAAAACCAGGGAAAGCTTCATGTTCCAAAGTGAGTTCATCAGGGAAGTTGTGGTGATGATTCAAAACTTGATCAATCTCAAAACACAAGATCTCACGCCTTCATAACCATGTTCAGATAGAAAATTGTCATGACTCTTTGAATGGCATAAAAGTCGCGCCCCGTTTCTCCTGTTGGATGTTCAAGAAGGGCATCGTCGATCAGGAGCCAACAGACTAATCCTCGCCATTAGATCAAAGTCTTCTCCTACCTACAATCGGATTTTGCCCGATAATTTCGTCGTGCAAAATTCCACAGCACGGCAAGAAGGTCTTGCTTTATATGAGTGAAAAGATAGTAAATCCAAAGCCAAGACTATAGTCCCTCACCGTTTCACAAGCACTTGGGCTTTCCCAATGTGAAGCTGGCCATTATAAATGAGGTAATATGAGCGGAATTTTGGGAGAAAAATCATTTAGTATGAATGGGATGCTCGACGGGTCAAAAGAGTTGGATGTGAATGAAGAGAAAATTCAAAAGGAAGAAAGCACATGAGTGATACTATAGTCCCTCTCCGTTTCACAGGCACTTGGGCTTTCCCAATGTGAAGCTGGCCATTATAAATGAGTTAATATGAGCAGAATTTTGGGAGAAAAGACATTTAGTATGGTAGGGATGCTTGACGGGTCAAAATAGTTGGATGTGGAAGAAGAGAAAATTCAAAAGGAAGAAAGCACATGAGTGATAAAGTGACCAATGGTTAATGCAGGTTTTAAATATTTACTTTTAATTGGATCTTTTGACAAAGTGGACTACTATTTTCTGGAAAAAAAAAATGGCCCCGATCTAATATCGCACCTTAAATCAAATAGTACAAAGACCGATTCGATCGAAATTAAATTGCAAAGACCAAATTGAACATTTAGTAAAAATTTAGGGACCAACTTTTTAACTTCCCTCCTATGTAAATCTGGAGTCCACCGACCGAATGAGCTCTATGAAGTAGAAGCTCAACACATGCATAACCAACTTCCTTTCGCGCCAATAACTCTAACAAGAGATTGAAGTCTCGTGAAAGCTGCATTATCACAACCCATTGGCATTCGGTAATTTGCCCGTTTTGTTCGTTTTATCTTCCCTCATCCTTGTGGGCTTCAATGGCGGATGGGAGGGGCTTGCATATCCTCCGACTTACCATGTGTAGGGTCTCACAAAATTGCAAATTAACAAGAAGTCTAAAGTTATTGATATTATAAAATTACTCCAGATGAACTCCATGATGTGCTGGATTATATCACCTTGTGACAAACTAATTAGCAAAGCAGAAGAGATTCTATACAGCAGTATAAATCTTGCTTTGACAATGGCATGGAAAATGGCAGGGAGAATAGCTATCTTTCATAATATCGAATGATTTATCACAAATAACAAATATAACTTTCAACACAATCTTTGTTTTTTAAAGACTATGAATGTGAGATGTTTATAGATCACAAAAAACTTTTCCAGTGTGAGATTTTATAAAACTACTATCAATTGTTCTAAAAACTTAAGTTGTTAGATGAGTGTATCGTTTATTATTTAAATATTTTAACATTCCTCCTCATGCATAGTCTGGTTTTTTTCCTAGTATTAAGTGTGGAAATTTAATTGGAGAGGTGAATGGAACCTAGTAGGATTCAAACTCAAAATCTTCAATTCTGATACAATGCAAGAATTTGTGGGATCATTGCCAATGATTATAAAAGCCTAAGCCGTTAGCAGCATTCACTAGTGATAAGTACTCCTAAGCACCCCATGCAATATATCTTAAGAGGGACACTTCCCTTCACAAGATTTATCTATTGGTTTATGAAGACAAAATTTAAAGTTGGCTCATGCTTAAGAACTTCCTCTTAGTTTCAGAGGCTAAAGATGAGGGATTCGACAAGAATCTACGATACTACACGACAAGTTGCGTAAATAATCTCAACTCGCCTAATGTCCTCCGGCTGACATTGTATGACCCTTTTTTTCTGGTTTAACTACCATTATGCATGTGGCACGTAAAAGGATTCATCTACTAGATTAAGAAAGTTCATGAGTCACAGAACTACTTTTCTTTTTTTTCGGACGTCTTGAGGACATAGATCTTTTATGAATAATTCTCTACTGAATTGCGATTGAGCATCCAATACCCATCGGAACCTGAAGATTTACTTCAATGTCTATTCATGTTTAGAGGAATAGGAGAACTGATCCCGAGCTATATTCCAGCAAAAACAAATGTCTCTGCAAGGCCTTGCTTAGCATGCGGAAGTCACAAGACAACTAGTCAGTAAGTTGCTTTGGAAGGAACCAAGAAAATGGTTTATACTTCTAACTTTCCTGCACAATCCTAAACTTTGTATTCCCAGCTTGGGAACACAAAGATACAGCTAAAACACAAGCTTCTTGATATAGATTCACAGCTAGGGACACAGGCTGCTTTACCATTGCATTCAGTTTGATCGCTGAGAGGCTGCTGTTTCTTGATCTGCATGCTAAAACACAGCAAAAACTGGGCGACCTTCAATGGCCGAAAATATGTTATCTAACAAAGTATCTAAACTGAGCATCTGTCTCGATAGGAATCAAACGAGCGTCGTCTCCAGATGAACTGTCTATGATGCAACTTTGCCCCACCATTAATTATTTGAGGCATGAGAACATACACATATATTTCTGCTTCCTCAGGTGAACTCCTCCACCATGCGTTCACTTGTCTTAATTTTAACTAATATCTCAGATCAACATGAGCGGCCTCTTTCCATTTCCATACATAAACATAATGTACCTCAACATGTTGAATATTGCTGCAAGTACATTGATTATGTTGTATAACTAAAAGGGTTTCAGATCAGACAGCTGCGAATGAACTTGGCACAAAAAACACTCCCCATAAAAACAAGAGCTCAATTGTGCAAATTTCATGTGTGATAGGCTCAAGATTCTTGAGCACTCTATTGAGATTCTTGACAGTAGCAATATAGTTCATTGAGCAATGACCATTGTTCAAAATCCAAGATCAAAACTGGGACACGGCCTTCACATTCAATGGATCCGTATCTCCTTCAGGGGTCTTCAATTCATTATTAGCATCCCCACAAGAACTGCATGAAAGGGAAGCTTCAGATGCAAGCTTGTTGCGATAGCATTTGCGCTTAGCTTGCCTGTGAGAAGGCTGGAAGCGACAATTGGACCAGATGTATATGCTTGTCATACAAAGCTCAGTGCAATTGAGAATGTCCACTAGGTAAATAGAGACCTAGATTTTGGACTGTAATGTATTAGAGAATTCAAGAAGGTCCCAGTGCATCTAGTGAGAACATTCCCTCCCTACAAGCAGTTGCTACATGCAGCTAATTTGCTTAAACTTGTATTGTAGTTTGCCCCAAAGAGTTTCAACAAACATAAAATATCATGAAGTTCAAATGGAGTTTGAAGATGCTTATATTCACAACCATGCCACCAACGATTCACAAATGAAGCTGAAAGAATGGATTACCGTAAATTTAACCAGACAAGTAGCTGTGAAATATGAGGGAGTTGCCAATTTTAAAGCCCCCGTAGAGTGAAATTCATCGAAGTCTAAGGCTGAGTCTGATGAAATTTTACAATGCAGATAAGGAAACATAAGTTACGAGAAAGCTAACATTAAAATTCAAAAGAACGCCGAATTGAATGAAATCACGCTTAAACCAACCTTTTAGACTTCATGAGACCTGGTAACTTTTCATTGCCAAAGGTATCAGTTAGATTTCCAGTGTCCCATACAACACTAAAGCTAGATTAGCAGCTGTCGCTCCGTCTTTGGGCAACATCAGAAGAATTATCTGAATGCTGAAGCTCCCCTAAAACTTGCCTTCCTCTCATATGATTTTTCCGCAATGGCAACTTGATCTAGTGGTTTTTGGAGGACAGATTATATTTAAAACGCTACATCGATTGGATTACAAGAGATCATTTGCAAGCTGGAGTAAGTAACACAACAAAGGTTCCTCCAGTAAATATGAGAGTTTACTTTGGAAATGCAAATTTAAGGAGGACAGCGATGCATCAACATCAATACTACCAATCCCAAGCTTAATTGCATGACATTCAATTTTCAAGACCAGATTCATGAATTCATTCCGTGGGCTGTACAAATCTTATCATAAAGTATACGATGCACCTGAATAAGATAAATTTATTTGCGTTGTGCCGAAATCTAATTACAACATGGGAAAGGTAGTAAATAAAATCAGTCCTTTGTTGCGGTCCAACTTGAGTCAGCAGCCACCAAAACTCCGCTAGCACACGCAATGCATAACCCTGGAAACCTTCTTTCAGTGAAACCTATCTTCAACCTACAAGCTTCAAGAAAAACCCATTTTACCGTGTCATATGCCTTTGCATATCCAAGTTACATACCCCTGAAATTTTTGCTTCCATTTTTTCTGATTCTGAGTTGATGCAAAATTCTTGAACAATAAAAATATTATCTTGAATTTGCCTATCACTAACAAAAGCACTTTGTTCCTTTGCGATCATATCATTTGTTCAAGGTTTAAGGCGGTTTGCGAGAACTTTTGATATAATTTTGTAATCAAATTACAAAGGTTTATAAGTCTAAATTGGGTTAGGCTTTTTTGGATTTGGTACCTTCAGTATTGGGGATATATAGGCCCCGTTAAGACTAGGATCAAAAGTACTTTGATTAAAAAAGCTTTTCACCATTTTGAACACATCTTGAATTTCTTCCCAATGATGTTGGTAGAATTTCTCATTGAGCCCATCGCCGCCTCAAGCTTTTAATGCTTCCAAGTGAAAAACAGCCCATAGCATCTGGAGCTTTTAGGGAACAATCATTTATGAATTCTCGAAATGCAACTAACATGTAATGCTCTACCGGACATCTTCCCACCTTCTTCCAATGGTAGATAATTTTATTAAAATCTCCAATGTATATCCATGGAATATGACTACCAGATTTTAACCTCTTCAAGTCCTCCCATAAAACTCTCATCTCATGTAGCTTTCTTCTTCAACTTCCATGGAGGGGATGGTTTCAGCTAGATCTCTTCCTCCCCTCCCTTTTGTCCTTTTTCTTTGACTGTTTTGGTAATCTATTTTCTTTTCTTGCTAACCTTCTGTTTTGAAGAGCATCTCCCTTCTAATCTAGTCTAGATCTAGAAGTTTTTTCTATCATTTAGGGGTGATTTCAAGGTTTCACTTCCCTCGGATTTTGTTGGTGTACAAGTACAGTTTCGAATGAGATTAAAGGGGCTTCATGAAGGTTTCATTTCCACATATATCAAATATGTGTGCATTCAATCTTGCTACTCTGAACGACAATGATTTTGGGAAGAACCTAGGCACAAACCTTGGAAAGACAAAGTCATATTAATAGATTTGTCTTCTTTTTTTTTTTTTTTTTTTTTGTCGATCCTACTCTACTCCTATTCTAACGCTCACTTTCAGACTTTTGTCCTGCCTCCTTGCAAAGCGTGGGAGTCGAAACCCACTCATGAAACTAATGCGTCCTCACCCCAACCCCCTGAGAATGTGGGGATTCGAACCCTCCACCTCCCCCTTCCAAGTTAGAAGGGTGGCCACTGGCGTAAACCCCAGTGGTTTAATAGATTTGTCTTGATCTATAGTTAAACTGCATTTTTTTATTGTACATTTGTGGAAAAGATTGGAAAAAAATTTTGACAAAAAAAAAAATTCCTTCCATAAAAGGAGTCTTGCTTGATAGATTGTTGACGGCGTACAGAAGTGACTCACGGTTTAGTTTCTTTACACGTCACATTAACATACTCCTTTGAATAAGATTCCACATCCAAATATACCAAGTCTATCCACATCTCTGTTAACTCCCCTCCACCCACTGCTTCCACCACTAAACAGTTTTGAAACTTGAGACGACATTTGATGCGCTAAATCACTATACGATTGGGGATGCGACAACAATTTGGCAATGGTACGGCAATGGGAGGCGATGTCAATGGTGGGCCTGTCGGTTCTTAACAATTAAAAAAGAAAAAATAAAGAAAAGAAAAATGGAAAGTAAAAAATTAGTAAAATAATTCAAAAGATTTTTAAAAAATTAAAATTTTCAAAAAAATTCCATGTCAAGTCGGTTATGCCACATAGGAGAGCCGAGGTCCATGTCATCAATTTTCGGATAAAATTTTGCTGAATGAACTATTTTGACAAATTATCAAAACACTTACAATTAAATTGATCAAATTGAAATGTTTATAACTAATTTTATATAAATTCAACGAGTTTAATACTTTTTTGGTCATTTTCTCAAGGAAAAGAATAGGATCATATTGATTACTTTTTATAATAAGCGCAAAAGGAATTATATCAAAGGTGTGGGTTTCTCTCATCCACAACCGTCCATCTTACAAATGGCCCGAAAAGAAAATGTTGCGTGCATCATAGACCACATAAATATATAGATACGTGTCCTCACCTACCATTTCATGCTGGAGGATGTACTATGACAACGTGATAAGATTAATTGTACATTGTTTTAATGAAAGGATAGGGCGAGTGTCGACGAACGATTTTGGATTCAATCGATGAAGATGGCCAACTAAAGTACGATTTAATAGGAGGCGTAAAGTCAAAACCTAGGTTATTAGGACAAATCTCAACTTTGTGGATAATATCAAAGGAAGTCATATCTTGCAAATTTCTCTAATCTGAGGCCTATGGTTTTCCGCCAGCCGTACGGATCATATCAGACTTTTTGTTTTCCATCTCTACACTCAATCACAAACGCAAAATGAATCAACTCGTGATTATTAGAATGATTTGAGAGTTATAAGGTGTATCTTCTTAGAATAACACAGATTTACTTTTAATGATTTGACATAGTATTTTCTTTCACTCGAATTTGTAATAGTTGGATTTTTTAAACTCCCAATTGTTGTAACATTATGGATCTTTTAGGAAATACTAATCATTCACGTTAATTGCAAAAAAAAAAAAAAAAATCTAAAACTTATTATATAGACACTATTCTAGCCTTAAATTTTTCAATTTAATCAATTTACTCCTAAATATTTTAATTATTTTTCAATATAGTCCTCCCAACCAATTTAGCTAGAAATCACTAACACAAACATTGAACATCCCACTTAACATAGCCAATGCTAACGTAGACAATTTTTGTAATTTTTTTTTTAAATAAATATATATATTATTATTATTTTTACTTTCTTTTCCTTTTATTTTCTTCTAAGCTCCAGCGAGGGTCATCGACTCATAATGAAAAAAGAAAAAAAAAAGAAAATAACAAAATCTAAAAACTTATTAAAAAATGCAAAATTGTCTATATCAGCAACGGTCATGGTCTGACATTCACATCAATGATTGCTGGCTAACTAGCTAGAAGGATTATATAAACAAATCATCAGAATATCTAGGTCTAAATAACGTATGACTTTTTTGATAATTTTCCCCATCTTGATATTGTATTCAATTAAAACATAAGCAATATTCTCACAAGTGCATACTATTTTGCACAAAAACATATGCAATATATAAAGAGTAATGTGGGCCTAATAGACATGCGAACTCTCACCACCTAAAGCTTAAGGGAATTATTACACTAATGGTTCTTGAACTTTGGCTTAATCTGCAATGTTGCCCCTGAATTTTAACTAGATGTGTATTATGGTTCTTGAACTTTAAATTAGTTCGACGTGGTTAGTAAAATTTTTTTTATAAATATTCAATGTAGTCCCTAAACTATCTTAAAAAATATCCAATGTCATTCTCCATTAATTCAAGTTTAGGGACAACATTGAATATTTACATATAGCTTAAAAATTAAATTGAACATGTATCAAAATCTGGGAATCATATTAAACAAATTAAAAGTTCTACCTTACACGTTCGACTAAAACTCAGGGACTACATTATATATTAAGTGAAAGTTTGAAGACCATATGTGTTATTTTCCCACACTTAACAAACTATTGGTGAAATTCTTTAAATGTATAAAACGAAATGCGAATAGAGATACTACTTTGACATCAAAGACTAGAAATGAAAAATAGATAATTAGATTACAAATCAATATAATGAGCTTCAACCGATATTTTACAATTTTTTTGGTTAATATTCTACTGATGTAACAAAGGGAATATCCTTATGCCAGGGGAAATTATTCAATCAGTCCTAAATTTATTGCACAAATGCCAATTTAGTTTTAAAATTTTTAAGTTTGCCAATTTAGTGATAAATCTTTACACAAAATTCCAATATAATTTTTCCGGCCAATTTTTATAAGAAATCACTGACATGGTAGTGCACCAAGTAGCATAGCTGACAATAATTGAACTGCCATGTCCACAATTTCTAGCAAAAAATGACTGGAAAAACTGATTTAAAATTTTGTGTAAAAGTTTGCGACTAAATTGATAAATTAAAAATTTTGTCACTAAATTGACATATGCATAATATATTTAAGCTGTTTGGGTAATTTTTCCCTACACCTGGACCATAAATCAAACCTACGTCGCAAGTGAACAAGGTTTTCTTGAAATTGAGGAGCAATTTGGGGATTTGAACATGTGACCAAGAGGGCTCACACCACTTGAATGCTAGTCTTCATCAATTAGGCCAACCATCACGGTGTTCAAAGATAGCACAAATTAACTCGTGTAACTCAGACAGTAAAACTAAGTTCTGAAAGGAAACATAATGCGAGAAATTAACAGAACTTGCGTAGGGTTGTGTGTTGGAAATATTCGGAGAAGATTAAAATAAGATCAGCTATCTCAAGCATGCAAGTACTATTTTTTAGGATAATTTTGCCCCCTCTAATTATGAAACTCGGTGCAATAGGCTCTAGCAATTATTTTTCTAAAATATAATAAACCTTCCTCTATACTCTGCATTGAATAACAGAGGGAAGGGGAACGAGAAAATTATATATAAAACTCAACTAAAAAAGGAAAAAGAAAATAGAATTTCTTGTTTTGGTATATATCTATTGAATTGTCTTGGAGGTTCCATTTATAGGTAAATGAAAGAAAGAGCCGTTTTTCCTTAAAATGACAGTCAAAATTGTTACAAAATAATTGATAGTCATCAATCATTACGAAATAACATTTTTCATGACTGTTTTATCTTTTATAAACCCGTTACAAAAAAAACATGTCCCACTAAAACAATTAAGATGCATTTGGTGACGTTTCTGTTTTCGGGAATAGTCTCTTTTTAGAAACATTTTTTTCTATTTCTGTTCTCGAGAATAGTTTCTGAGCATTTTAAGGCGTTTGGTAACAATATAAAATTTATGTTCCTGGAATAGAAATACATTTGGTACAACCCTAAATATTTTTGTAACTTAGAATTTATTTTAATTTATTAATAATTTTATTACATTTTTCTTTTTTTCTTTTCTTTTTTCTTTTTCTTCTCCTTCCTCTAGACAATCGCCAACCTTGGCCATGGCTAGCTAGCGAACTGTTAGACAAGGACTGGCAAGGTCATCGGCCTCGGGGAGCCTCATCGGCCACCAACAAGGCCCCCTCGAGCCTCGCTACGGCTCGACGAGGCGACCTCACCCAAATCTAGCGAGGTCAAGCCTCGTCGTGGTCAAGCAAGGCTCAGTGGCCGATGAGCTCAAGACGACCTCGATGGGCCTCGTGTGGCCAATCGCCGGCCATTGCCGAAGTCGGCGACTAGTTGAAGAAAAAGAAAGGAAGAGAAAAAGAAAGAAAAGCAAGGGAAAAATGGAAGAGAAAAGAAAAAATTATTTCTTGAGTTGTTCTTGAGAACAATAAATAATTTTATTTTTGTTTCTTGTTTCTGTTCCCATAAACAATTTGTTCCCAAAAATAAAAAAAAAAATTATCAAACATGTCTCTATTTTATTTCTGTTTCAGGAAATAATAGAACAAAAACACTTGTTCCCAAGAGAGTTACCAAACACTCTCTTAGGACGCATTTCGTAATGTTTTTGTTTTCGGGAACAATTTCTAATCAAAAATGATTCTTTTAGATTCTATTCCCAGAAATAATTTCTAAGTATTTTAAGTTGTTTGGTAACTGTCCAAAATTTCAATTCCCGAAGTAGAATTACGTTTGGCACTATCCTAAACAATTCTACTTCATATCATTTTTTTTTATTTTTTAAATAACTTTATTATTATTTTACTTTTCTTTTTCTTTTTTCTTCTTTTCTTTTTTTCCTTTCTTTCTCACCTTCTTCTTCTTCAAGGTGGCCGGTTGCTAGCCTTGGGATGATCGGTGACTGGCCAAACGAGGGCCGGCAACCTCACTAGAGCGTCGCCGACCCTAAGCAAGGCTTTGCCGCGTTGGCCGAGCCTTGCCCGGCCAAGCGAGCCTCGCCGGTGGTCGAGGGAGGCCGCGGCCAGGCCCGCCTCGCCGGTGGCTAGGCGAGCCTCCAACAAGCTCGCCGAACCTCGCCGGACTAGTGCCGACGACCAATGGTGGTGGGCGGCGGATGGCGAATGGCGGTGGACGACAACGACGATAGCAATTGAAGAAGAAGAAAGAGGGAAGAAGAACAAGAAAAAAGAAAATAAAAGAAAGAAAATAGGTGCTTGATTCTAGAATTGTTCCCGAGAACAAAGAATCAACTTTTTTTTACTTATCGATTATATTCCAAATCTACTTCAATGAACAAAAAAATAGAAATTTGTTTCGAGAACAAAAATTTTACTAAACGAATTTATGTTCCAAATCTACTCTCGAAAATAAAAGAACGAAAATTATCACTATTTGACAAATTGTCAAATAGGCCTTATTTTCTAAAAAGAGTAAATCCAGCCACAAATGTCACTCTCAATCGCACATTCGGCAAAGGGACTTTGTCAGTCTGGTCTAGCCTAATGACAGAGCATTAGGCTAGCATGATCTACCCGTTGTCCCCATAACTTATTAACTGTATTCAGCACATCAGTTGTTATTACGTCAACAACGTCACTGCTTTTGTACAACGTCAACTCAATTTTCAGGTCAAGTCTTATCAATTTTTCATGGAAGAAATCGAAACCCAAAAATTTTATTGGATTAAAAAAAAAAATCATCCGAAGAGAATAATACAGGAGATGAATGAAATTCTTGAAGGGATTGGTGAGGATGCGGTCAAATGCATTGTTATGATAAGGCGAGCGATCAAACAATAATATAGACAGAAGAATAAAATAAATCAAATACCAAATTTAGGTGGTTTGGTCGTAAAAACCTACGTCCACAGGAAGAGCAGCAACGAATTTCACTATAAATCAAGCAATACAAGAAGATTACACACTCGAGTCACTCAAACACTCTCTCAGTATTTCTCAAACTCCAATTACACCCAATAACGTACGCAATGTTTAGGCACAAAATTCCTTACGAAATAATCTCTTATTCTCACGAAAAAATTACACGCAAATCTTACCACAAGATTTGATTGGCTACAAACACTAATTTTTCTTGGATGTAATTGCACGAACGAAAAAACCCGCCAGGCACTCGCTAGAATAACAGTGCTTCAACAACCTTTGACAACGGCGAGCTCTTCTGTGACAGACGAACGGCCCATATAAATATGTGTGCATCTCATTCTCAACAAAAGGCATGCTCGTTGACCGATTCCAACGTGGAAAAGAATCCCATGCAATCCAAGGTAAATTTGGTCAACAAAGTCAACAGATAACAACTATCTCTTCACCGACTGCAATTGATAGAAGAAAATCCAAAGTCTTAATCTCCTTTTGAATCCTTCTTGGCGATAATAATTAGGAAATCATTATATATAATTTCCTTTTACACTTTCTTCCATTGCCAACTCTAATTCGCCAAAAGAAGTTAACTTTGTTCAATTTTGGACATCCGCAAAATATCCAATTCAGAATATTCAAAATTTCGCATTGGGCTCAAACTCGAGACATATTTTAACATGCATGATGCGAAACAAGCCTAGGCGATGCATTGGGATTAAGGGTGAGTGAGATAGGTACACTTTCACATGTTCATATCATTGTGGTTATAATTACAATAGAGTTCGTACTAACCAAAAGAGAACAAAAGCTCATCCTAAAGATCTTGCCTCAATAATTATAAGGAGTTGGTTTCAGAAGCATCTACGTTAGCTGCACTCACGCTGCCTGCGAACTGTCAAAAACAGATTTGTATGAACATCGTCAACATTACATTCGAACATGACTCCTCGAAGTGAATCGTTTGTCGTCTTTTAATTAGTAAGCGCACGCGAAAATGATGGGAGGGGATTGTGTTTAATCGCTTCTCAAAAAATCCTAGACCGTCTAAATCTCAAACAATGTTGGGTTTTGATTTGCAGGACTGGACCGAGCTAGGGATTTACTTAACGAGCCATTCGTCCATTATTACCACATTTTTTTTGTTGAAAGAAAAATCCATTCATTTGTTATAATCAAACACGAGAGAACATACAAAGCTTTCCAGCCAAGCCAAGCTCAAAGGAGTTACAAAACAAAACAAGGCCCAAAAAACAAAAGAGTAGAGCTTGCAGCTATAAGCATGCTCTCGTCCCAAAAGATAAATTCTAACACAGCCTCAAAAAACAATTGGTAGTCGATCACCAGAATCATCAATGATGAGTAGACATCAAGATCTACCCCTCCAGAAGCTACGGCTTATGGTGTAAGCCTAGGTTTGGCATTCTCAACACCATCACCATACGAAGATGACAACAACAACATGTTAAGCTACCACAGGTTGAACACCGCTAGCAGACTCCCAAATCTAAATTTAGATTGAGAAAGAAAAGCTCTTGGATTTAGATCTACGCCTAAATTGGGAGAGAAGAATTTTCGTCGAATCTCAAAAAAGTCATAGAATCACATCCCGGACATCCTACTGGCTGAATTGATTACCACATTCTCACAAAATTATCAATTGCAATCGGATTAGTTCACCACGACGAGTGAAGAAAAGCAACAAAGATTAAAAGAATATGCCAAACGAGGCAAAAAAGACTCCCAAGTTAGATTGAGAGAAAAAAAAAAAAAAAAAACGTGAAATGAAGGCCTAGAAAAGAAAGGCAGAACAAAGCAGGTTCTTGGATTCAAGTACTAAAGCGAGATCCTGTAAATGAGTTTCTTTGAGGGAGGGTTTTTTGTGGAGAGAGAGGGTTGCCGATAGAGAGATTAGAGTTCTCCTCGCCCTTTACTCTCTGTAAAAACTTAAGATTGCTTATGTGGCCTTGTACTATAAAATTAATTTCTGTCCAAAACTTTCTTACAACAATCATCATTATTCAATTTCTGCTAACCAAAACTTTCTTACAACAATCATCATTATTCAAGTTAGTCAAAAGTCGAGAGTGAGTGTAGAATAGCTTCTGACCAAAAAAAAAAAAAAAAAATTTTCATTTTGTTGTTGGATTTTAGACACTTAGGATCATGTGTTTTCCACTTCGGAGATTTTCTAATTAAAAGATACAAGTTTGAGTTGACAATTGTGATTGCAAATTTTGTGTCATCGGTGTGAAAGTTTCCATATTCAAGAGTACTATGGTTGTGTTGGGTGGTCTTGGACTTCTCTCACCCTAAAAGCTAAGCTTAAAGGATGAGGCTTTCCCCCATATATATAAATTAACCACTAGCCCCTTCCACAACCAATGTGAGACAACCTCAACAATCTCCCTCTCACACATCGGGCCCTAGATTCAAGTCGCACTAACCCATAATTCTCTCATGTGACTCTTGGACCTAGACTTGTTAGCAAACTTGAGCTCTGATACCAATGTTGAGTGGTCTTGGGCCTCTCTCACCCTAAAAGCTAACTTAAAAGATGAGACTTTTTCTCATACTTATAAACCGACCACCAGCCCATTCCGCAACCGATATGGGACAACCTCAACAGTTTGATTTGTAAATAGGTAGTAGAAGCTGGCTACCTATCCAAAACTCAATGAAAGTAAATAATTATGGGCTTTGTTTGAATTTATCCTTGAGGAAATTCTTTTAAAAAAGCCTTTGACTAGTGGATTATAAGATATACCACATGTAGTCTTACCTAATCATAAATGTAGATAATATCCAAATACACTTTTACCTAATTATAAATGTAGATACTATCCATATTCAGAATGCAGTGCCTCTAACCCTAGTTTGGAGGATCCTGCAGTTAGGAGTTATGAAGCACCAATACTCTCCAAGAGCTTTCGTGTCATGTCAGATACTTTGACACATGTCTGATACTCTTCGACACTATTGAACAATCTCTAACACTCAGTCAACACATGTCGAAAAATCCGACACCTGGTCAACTTTCTCGACACTCTCCGACACTCGAATTAAAATTCTAACATACGAGTTTCCGACACGTGATTCTAATATCGAGGTCAATTCTAAAAATTCAATAAATGAGAGGTCAAAATATATATATGCGAAAAAAAAAAAAAAAACACAATAATAAAAATAATAAATGGAGAAAAAAGAAAAACATAGTATTCTCTTCTCTTCTAACTCCCACTTCCCATGATTCACAATTCACCCCTTAAGTTTTTTTTCTCTCATTCCAACATATCTAACATGCAAGTTCATAATATTGATCGCTTGTTTTTTCTCCAAATTTTATGAATTATTGAAATAGAGTTGAATTTGTCAAATTGAAACAATGAATGATATTAATAAATGGCGGATTAATGTTTTTAGTGTATATTCATTCTAGGCTTTTTAATTATTTCTTTATTTATGGACATGATTCAAATTAATTTGATTGAAATAATCATAAAAATGATAATTTATTATGTATATATAAAAATATATATTTATTATACAATGTGTCCCAACGTGTCGGAATTCTCTGTTTTTTTAGAAATGACATGTTGGCGTATCGTGTCGTGTCGTGTCGTGTCGCGTGTCGCGTGTTGGTGTCGGTTTCATATTTGAATGACATGATGAATCTCTCTCCCTCTCACACATCAGGCCCTAGATTCGAGTCGCACTAACCCATAATTCTCTCATGTGACTCTTGGACCTAGACTTGTTAGCAAACTTGAGCTCTGATACCAATGTTGAGTGGTCTTGGGCCTCTCTCACCCTAAAAGCTAACTTAAAAGATGAGGCTTTTTCTCATACTTATAAACCGACCACCAGCCCATTCCGCAACCGATATGGGACAACCTCAACGGTTTGGTTTGTAAATAGGTAGTAGAAGCTGGCTACCTATCCAAAACTCGATGAAAGTAAATAATTATGGGCTTTGTTTGAATTTATCCTTGAGGAAATTCTTTTAAAAAAGCCTTTGACTAGTGGATTATAAGATATACCACATGTAGTCTTACCTAATCATAAATGTAGATAATATCCAAATACACTTTTACCTAATTATAAATGTAGATACTATCCATATTCAGAATGCAGTGCCTCTAACCCTAGTTTGGAGGATCCTGCAGTTAGGAGTTATGAAGCACCAATACTCTCCAAGAGCTTTCGTGTCATGTCAGATACTTTGACACATGTCTGATACCCTTCGACACTATTGAACACTCTCTAACTCTCAGTCAACACATGTCGAAAAATCCGACACCTGGTCAACTTTCTCGATACTCTCCGACACTCGAATTAGAATTCTAACATACGAGTTTCCGACACGTGATTCTAATATCGAGGTCAATTTTAAAAATTCAATAAATGAGAGGTCAAAATATATATATGTGAAAAAAAAAACACACAATAATAAAAATAATAAATGGAGAAAAAAGAAAAACCTAGTATTCTCTTCTAACTCCCACTTCCCATGATTCACAATTCACCCCTTAAGTTTTTTTTTTCTCTCATTCCAACATATCTAACATGCAAGTCCATAATATTGATCGCTTGTTTTTCTCCAAATTTTATGAATTATTGAAATAGAGTTGAATTTGTCAAATTGAAACAATGAATGATATTAATAAATGGCGGATTAATGTTTTTAGTGTATATTCATTCTAGGCTTTTTTAATTATTTCTTTATTTATGGACATGATTCAAATTAATTTGATTGAAATAATCATAAAAATGATAATTTATTATGTATATATAAAAATATATATTTATTATACAATGTGTCCCAACGTGTCGGAATTCTCTGTTTTTTTTAGAAATGACATGTTGGCGTATCGTGTCGTGTTGTGTCGTGTCGTGTCGCGTGTCGCGTGTTGGTATCGGTTTCATATTTGAATGACATGATGAATCTCTCTCTCTCTCCCCCCTGCGCCCCCCCGGAACAAAAAGAAAACAAACATAAACACACAAAAGGAAATAACACATACACAAACTAAAAAAAAAAAGCACCTATCGAAATGAAATGCATACACTTTTTGGGCTGATTGTTTCAGTTCAGTATAATTGAGCGGCTTAATTCCATTTAACCATGTATATTCCGGTAGTCAGGTTTGAGTTCGCCTGGAAAACACGGTTCAAAATCTTGTTGATTTAAACAGACCTTTATATTTAGCATATATGGATAGAAAGAGCCACAAAATAAATTAAAAGGTCTTTCTTATAATAAAGGTAGGATGTTCAGAAAACTTGAGTACCCAAGTAAGTTTCGTGGTCATGTGACATGTTTACATGATGAAGAAATTGAAACATGCATTCTTGTTGAAAGATGCATATGTGTTAATGAATTCATTCTTTTCATACTAGTGGATCTTATGTAAATTAATAGAATGAACAGCATATACAGCGTATTTTCATGATTCAATCATAGAGGTCAATTATCAAGACGATATACGGCTTAACCCACTAAGGATCAATCAAAGTTGGGAAAAGTACCAAAGAAGTCACAAATCTATTGCACTTATGTCAATTCGGTCCTAAATATTTTGACAATTATCCAATATAGTCCATCCGCCCAATTTTTGGCCAGAAATTACTAACATGTATGATGGCCATCTTATGTAGCACCGATGCTGACATAGATAAATTTAACGAATTTTTTTGAATTTTTTTCTTTGATTTTTTTTTTTAACAACTCTAGCTGGCGAGATTGCCGGCCAACCACAATCAGCCATAGGTGAGGGCATCGAGCCCTCGCCCAAATCCAAGCAAGAGCTCGACACCCACACCTATGGCTAGTGAAGGTTGGCCTATGACCTTGCTAGTCCACAATTAAGGGGAAAAAAAGAAAGGAAAGAAAAATTTTAAAAAAAAATTATTCACTTTGATGCCGATTATGTCATGTAAAATTATTAACGTTTATATTAGTAATTTTCAGCCAAAATTAGCCAAATTGACTACATTGACAAATTGTCAAAATATTTAAAATTAAATTGACACAATTTAATTTATTGACTGAATTGGTATAATAATAATAAATCTATGAATTTTTGTACTTTTCCTAATCAAAGTTCTAGTCCCCATTACACTCAAAATCTTACCATATTTAACATTTCGGCCTCGTATGGTTCATTGGGGAGTTGGATTTCTCGAGGAATGAACTCCAGTTTTTAATTTTCTTTCATGTTTGGACTAATTCCTCAAAAAACATGAAAATGCATGGTATGCCCGAAAAAACCTATTAGTCGGATTCCAGAAGCATCTTTACACGTAAAATTTGAAATTTTGATAAATTAAAAATATAAATCTGAGAAAACTTTAGCAAATGAAAAAAAAAAAAAAAAAAAATAGATCCAGTGTTCATCGTCGTTGTTGTCACCGTCTATCAGCAATGCTTTGCCTTTTCGCACAACTGATCTAATTGGGCAAAAAGTCTCTCCCCCCTTCTAAACTCAACCCTATAAATGAAACCGAGACCCACCATCGCAGCCATGGAAAAGGTCCGCCTAGCGTGACCACAAACCTAGGATCGCGTGAGGCAAGCGACCACAATCAAAGGAAACAATAGGAGTTGCCATGTCCATGGCGGTCGCTCCTTTCTTCCGTGGCTCTGCAATGGAACGAGGAAAAGGCACCAAGGCCACTGTCATGGCCATGGAAGCTGCAAGCCTTGCGTGACCAAAGAGTTAGGGTCGCGCGAGGCAAACAATCTCACATCTAGAGGTTGTGACCTCCACACCGGCGAGTTGCAAACTTGGCGCAAAGATAGATAGATAGATAGAAAGTCATAAGGTGAGTCAAGCAGCCAAAAAAAAAAAAAAGGGAGCTGGTATCGTCGATAAATGGGGGCGCGACAGCGAGGGCTCTTGGCATTGATGGTCGACTGCCTAGTGGCAACTGGTTTGACAGTCCTTCAGTGTCAGCATTCATGGTCGTTCTCCCATTTCCTCAACCTTTTCGTGGGGAAGAGGAAGACCAGAGATGGAAATAAAGGAAAACAAAATATAGATTAACTACAACACATGTTCACCATCCAAATAATTGAAAGGGAATCGTGTCATTACTTGGAACGATTGTCGACGTAACCAGACAAGGCCTCTAAGTGGAGGAGGAGCTCAAAACCCTAACAGGGAAGATTACGGACCTCACAAAGAATTCTACCATTGACATGTCTTTGTCTCTCTAGACTCTACACGCATGATTCCGAGTCACCTCGAGATCACAACGTCACGAACAGGCCTCTTCGGGCATGTCTTTGTCCAAACTATTCGCGTCCCTTTATCAGCAGTAACTTTTGTCTTTGAATTTTTCTGTAATGGTTTGTCTTTGTCCATCGACGTGTCTCCTTTTCTTACCTTCACCCTTTTTATTTTATTAAAACTCACTCACACACGTGTATATGCTAAAACTTTAAAAACTTCTAAGTATATTGAAAATCGATTTTCTCATTTTCCGTCACTATTCCGCCATATGTATTGCTTAGAAAATGAGTAACCGAGAAAGTTGCAATCATCAATGAAAAACTATGGCTAATCATTTTTTCTTGATGATAATAACACTTTCCATTGATGCACTTTCCCATGAGAAAAAAGAAGTGAATCAGATAGAAAGATACTTTATCAATGGGAGCTTATCCATATACAGAGTTTATATACTATCTTGCAGTATACTGTTTTCAAGTCTTGAGTCTAACCTACTTGATTAAACATCAACTTGTGGTCTGTCACGCCATTTTATAGGGATTTTTTTGGATCAACTTTAGTATACCTAACATTATTTGAAACGTTATAGGATAATGCAAAGCACATAATAGGTCAGACTTTTTCAGTGTGTGAACACACTTACTTAGAAGGAAGAGTCCACATCGCCTATTAAGCCAATAATGTAGACCAGTCTTAATAAACCTAGCTTTGCCTTTACTTCTTATAAAAGGGAGAAATCCTGGCTCTAGCTCAACTACTTGCTACTCATGGAAGAAGTCACATCTTGTGCTTCCTCCTCCTTAGCTGTCCCTCTTTATCATGAAACCTCACCCACTCTCCAGCAACTCGTCCACTTGATCCTCCAAGCCCGACCTGAGCACTGGGTTTACTCCATCTTTTGGCGGCCCTCAAGAGATGACCACGGCCGTATTGTCCTCACCTGGGGCTGCGGCCATTTCCGAGGAACTACAAGGGACCCATTTCCATCCAAGCCCACCACCAATAGGGTGCTCAAAGAAGCCCAATATCCGGATGGTCAGTTCGCTGACGGCACCGACATCGGCGACCCTGAATGGTACTACATCTTCTCCGTCACAAGGTCATATTCCTCGGAAGACGGCATTCTAGGAAAAGCATTCCGCTCAGGAGGTCACATCTGGTTGAGTGGCGAAGACCACCATTTGCTGGAGATGTGTGAGAATGATGATAGGGTCAAAGAAGCAAGAATGCACGGAATCCAGAGCATAGTGTGCATATCAATCCCTAATGGTTCGGGGGTCCTTGAATTGGGCTCCACCGAGATCATCCACGAAGATTGGAGCTTTGTCCTTTCAGCCAAGTCCCTCTTCCCTTTTCACTTCTCGAACCCCCTAATCAATTCTCGTGGAGAGAACCCATCCGACGATGCCAGACAAGAACCGGCACTCGTCGGTGCCAGTAAGCGCCCATATGCTAAACCTGTCCACGGGGTGCACCATGACGTTTCTGGCCCCTTCGCTGTTGACCAAGGCGATAAAGACTCATCATTATCCCCATCGCCGTGTAGCCCGTTGAGCCATGGGGAGGTAGAGCGGCAGCGGAGAGAGAAGATGAACCAGCGGTTCTACGCACTCCGCTCCGTCGTCCCCAATATATCGGGAATGGACAGGGCGTCCCTCCTCGCTGATGCTGTCGACTACGTCAAGGAACTCCGGTCCCGGATTGCCGCGTTGGAGTCCAAGGTCGTCAAGTCCAAGCAGTCGTCTCCGAAGCGCCTCAAGAGTTGTAAGGCTGTCGATTCCTTCAGCGACCTGAGTAAGACAACGTCCCTGTCGAGCAAGAACAGCTCGATCATGGCCGCAATGACGTTGGCTGTCCCGGGGTGGAGAGAGATGAAGGTGGATGTGAAGGTGGTGGGGCAGGAGGCGGTGGTTTGGATGTGGAGCCCGAGCCTAGAGCATCCGTGCGCGAGGTTGATGGAGGTGCTCAAGGAATTGGAATTGGTGGTCCAGCACGCGAGCGTGTCGTGCGTGAAGGGGATGATGCTGCAGGAAGTGGCGATTAGGACTCCGGTCGCCTGCAGGGTCAGCGACGAGTCCATCAGAGATGCCATTCAGAGGAAGCTAGGCAAGTTGTGAATGTTCTGTTTCTATTTGTATTTAAGGCAAGTACCGACTATTAGTAGTGTGAATTATTTTCCTTCTTTTCGATAGAGTAAAATTATGTAACTATTTGCACAAAAAAAAAAAAAAAAGACCAACCTATGGTTATTATCGATATGCGATAGATTAAATCAATTAGAGCAGAGTTGGTAATTTATGAACAAAATTATCCACAACTTGACGAAATGTCTTGAAGGAATTGTCAAAAAATGGAGTCGACAATCTTAGATGCAATCGTTAAAAAAGTAATCATCAAGTCAAGATAGTGGAGTAAAAAAAAACCATCAAGGTAGTGGAGTCAATATAACCATCGATGTAGTTGTTTATAACCTCTATTTGTAACCTCTATTTATAACATATGTTTGCGATCTCCCTTTGTAACCTCCTTTGATAGCCATCAATTGTAGGATTCAAAAAGCCACATCGTATTCTTTGGTTGGACGAGGGGGGGTTGGGCGCACAAATAATTAAATCTACTTTCTTTTAGTTATCATTACTTTCCTACACTATAGTTTTAGTTTTCAGACTCGCATCGTCGATTAAACTCTTATGTATTTCTTAGTTGTAATTTCCAATTTGTGTCATCAATTGAATTTCGGCATGTATCTTTATCCTAGGTGTCGTATCATCAATTAAATCCCTGCGTTGCATGTTCACATTCTCAATCTTTGTCATCAATTAAATTACGACATAATTTGTTTACATTCGGTCCCATTTAAGTGGCTATATTTTCCAAATTTTCTCGTCGATCAAATTCCGGCACAATTATACACATACAGTTTTGTTCTTGTCTATAACCAAAAAACAACTTTGGTGAAAGATATTTCGTAGTTGTAGCCAACTCGCATAAAACATCTTTTTAACACGCCCAATGAGAGTAATATGATCGATTTGAGGAAGTGCAATGCCAAGAACAAAGAATCATTTAGAGCCTAATCATGCTACGAGCAACAATAGCAGTGATACAACTACCTAGTTTGAGACTCGACCGCTCCAGCAACAGAACCAAGCCAAGGGGGCAATGTCAAAATCCTGCAGCACCAAACGGAGGAGCACTAATCTTACTTCAATGGTTACCATGAAGAGGTTGTTTGGGGGACAATAGAATAAGATGACAAATCATATAACAAGACACATTTCTAATGTGTTCAAGTCGATGGTCATCAATATGATCAACGATGTCATCTCCAAGCCTAGAACATTCAACCAATCCATGCCAATCCAACCGAACACAGCGGCTTCTAAGTATGTTCCTCCAACTCTTAACCATTTGAATGGCAAAAATAACAAAAGCCAAATGATCCCACAATCAGTGAGGATTTTATAAAGGTTTGAAAATCTTATCTACCCTGAACTTAGGGGACAAGAAGGTCAGTCTATAAACCTAACTATCCTGAACTTATGAGGCAAAAAGGATGTTAACTTGAGAATCCCGATCAAGTTGCTAAACTCGTATTATAACAATTAGGTGTGGACAGAGGAATGATCAAGCCAATATATAAGAAGCCACATTATAATAGGTTTGACACTATATCTTATCCAAGAAAGTTCAAAACTCCCGACTTTGTTGCTTTCACTAAGTGATCTTCTTTACCCTATGTCTTTTTGTGTTTTTTCTCAAAGTGCTCTTCCATTCCAATCAAACTACCTTGATTGTAAAGACCTAAGAGTTTCTATATAGTGTTTAAACTTGGTCTAATTCACTTTTAGGGAATTAATTTGGGCCTTATTAAGATAATGGGCTCTAATTACCAAAGGCCTCTTACTAATCAAACTCTAATAGGCTAAATTTGATTGAATTAAGCTCAAAAAGCATGTGACATCCAGGATTTAATCCTGAATTTCAATTGAATTAATCGGGCATTTCATTGACGCGCCTATAGGGTTGTTCTTAGAGCTGATCACTCTCGAGATAACTAGACTATTTAGGGAAATCATTAGAGAATTTTAATGCAATAGACTTGAGAATTCGATCAGAAATCGGCTACTCAACCGTGCTCATCTTTAGAGGTCATTACGGCACAGATATAAGTTGATTAGGAATCAGAGATAGATTGGTTCGACTGAGATATGTGTCTAAACGTGGGTGACTCCACTAAATTGGAAAATTCTCATCGACCGGCACTAGACTGATTTTTCTATTGTTTTGGTACCTTGTGTCCATATTTGAATCCTCGAGATTTTCACGACAACCGAGAGTTGCCAATGTGTCGAGTAGGTTCATTGTGGCTCGAAAAAAATCGACCACGGATCAATTGCACCAAAAATTCCTAAAAGTTACCTAGTAGACTATGTCCCGCTAAAATCACATCAGATTGAAATTAACTACGAATTTGAACCCGATTTCAGAAATTGAAAGTTCTATCGTCTCACGATCTATTTTAGAAACATCAACTCATCATTCGAAGAATTTTCGGAGATTCCGAGATTTTTACGAAAAATCGATTCGGAAAATGAATGAAAATTTGAATAGGCCAAATTGAAGGAAATTTTGGCCTCATTACCGAGTCTTTGGGTATTGGGAACTTGTAGAAAATTTATGGGCTTCATCTTCATCAAAATTGGACGTTGATTTGAGGAATTTGTGAAGAAATTAAAGCCAAAACTTAAGAAATTCTGAGCTATGGTTGGTGAGTTGCATTTTGGCCTCAAATTGGACAATTTGTGGAAATTCTATTCAATAAATAATTGGGAGACATAGAGGATGAGATTGAGGATTAGTGGGACCAAGTATTCAATGTAATGGCAAAGCCTTGTTGACTATTATTTTCCCTCTTAGCTGACTTCTCCCTCACGCACGCCCCTCCCCCATCGTCTCTTCGCTCGAATTCCCCTTCCGTTGGCTTTTGTCTTTGTTTTCATTTCCCTGCAAATTTCAGTTTCTTCTTTGTATTCACCCCCCACCGAAATCCGAAGCTGCCATATGCTACTTCCACCTTTGTTTGTCTCTTTTGCCACACGTCCAAGCCTCCACCTTGCTCGGTCAACAACTTCACTAGTTGGTTGACTCCAGCCTTCGCCAACAGCTTTATCAACCACCACGATTGCCACCCCTCTTCATCCGTGTCCCACAAAGCCGCTCTATTGAAGCCCATCTCTGTCCCCTGCCCTTCCACCACCTTCTACTCCACGGATCCCTACTTCCCTCTATGTTGAAGCTAGCTTGCGTTTTCTTTGGTCAACCGAAGAAGCCCCCACGCCCGTGGACTTCAGCAATTCGAAGACCCCACCGAAGCACCACCGATCCACGCGTCTTCACCATCAGTTGCACGAAGCCCTCACCGAAGCAGATGCCTTTGTCTGTGTTTCCTCTTCAGAGACTTGGCCCAAGTTCACAAGCCCAGTACATCCTAGCTTGGTCCACTCAAGTCTAGCAGCCCAAGAAGCCGTCAAAGCCAGCATTTCGGCCCAATGATTCAACAATTCAGTCCTTCTTGAATCCTAGCGAATTCGGTCTTGCAAGCCTGCATTTCCCAGTCCAATTGAAGCCCAACTTCAAGCCCAATCCAACTCAATAACAAATCTCAGTTTGGGCTGAGATTTGTTGGGCCAATTTCAGGCCTAATCCTAGCCCGTTGACACCGCTGCAAACCCGAGCTTCGGCCACTGTCGCGCCGCCGTCGCGGTGATCCGGTCTTCGCAAAACAAGTGAGTTTAACTCACTAATCTTCACTTAGTATGTTAATTATGTTTAGGGGTTGTTTAGATTAAATTAAGCATAGTTTAGGTGAATAAATTATATTAGATTAGTTAATTTAATTATCTGCCGATGCATGTTAGATGGTTAGTTAGTGTAATTAGGGCCTAGATGAACTCTAGTATTTATCTAGAGTGACTTGAAAATTTTCCGAGTCCGTTTCGGTGTTCAATTGGGCATTACTAGCCTAAATTGGATTTATTAGCATTTATTTAATATTTTCCATAATTATTTATTTATTTTCCGGAAATTAGACTGGGATAATCGATGACCGGAATTTCATGCTGACTGTAGTGGTGCTTTCTATTTATTTAGTTGAGTACCCGATTATGAAATTTTAATATGATTAGTCATCGAGGGGAAGTTATACAAACATGGTACTTGTTAGTATTTAATGGGAAAATGACCGTGTGAGGTTGTGAGTTGAATTTAGAAAGTCGCCGAAAAATGACTGTGCCAGTTGGGCTGAGATTCGCCACCGAATTTGCAATCGGTTATGCCCAATCAGTGATTTGCCACCTATTAGAGGTTGTACCCAATCGAGCCATGATTTGCCACCTGGTAGAGGTTGTGCCTAGTCGAGCCATGGTTTGCCACTTGGTAGAGGTCGTGCCCATTGGGCCGTGATTCGCCACCCATTAAAGGTTGTGCCCCTTTTGGGCCGTGATTATCACCTAAGCTAGGTTGTGTCCTTTGGATCGTGATCTATATTTGAGGATTTGGTAGATCATGCTCGTTGAGCCGTGATTAAGAACTGGGATGAAATAATTGAGATGACAGGGGAATGGTCTCGCTGACATATAATCGACTGAGTTGATTGATCGATGGTTCGATCTGTTTGATTGGATGATGTGGTTATCAGTATTTGTGAATTGAACTGACTTGCAAGAAGGAACAGAGACCAAGGTAAGTCTTTTGATACCTGATTGTGCTTAAGCAGTCCTTAGGGCGTATTTTCTTCCTAATCGAGTCTTAAGGAGTTGAACTTGCTGAGACATTGTCTCACTAGTTATTGTATAACCATTTTCAGATCCTTAGATGGTGTTGGTGGAGGACTAGAAGCCCCAAAGTTAAGAAGCAAAATCCTAAGAATTGGCAATCTTATCCGACTAGCTAGTAGGACAATTCTCTTTTGTTGGGAGCCAATCCCTTTTGTAAACCTTTGTGTATAGACCTGTGTGTTTATAAAAAGGTATTTTGTGAAAAACTGGCCCTACTTTCCTATCCCATTGTTTTATTGTCTGGGGATTATTTAAATGCTTCCGCATACGTATTAAAATGAATGGGCCGGTGATGCATCCTAGGACGTCGCTACTATATCGACCAAGTGACGGATGAGTGCGTGCCCGAGGATCGAGGCGTGACAAAGCCTCCCCCAAGGATTTTTGGCCACCATGATCTCTTTGGGCAAGCCGAATGTCATTCTTCCATGCGCTCAATCCAACAATTTATGAACACATTTATTAATAAAATATGCTCCTAATAAATTATGCAACTTAATGAATATTATTTTTACTAGGGGTCAAGATAAATCCCTAATTGTTTATGCAATAAATTCTTAATTTTTGTGAAAGCAAGCAACCAAACAATAAAATAAATAGAATAAAGAAAATAAATCAACACTAGATTTACGTGGTTCGGTCATAGTGACCTATGTCCACGAGAGAGTAGCAACGAATTCCTCTATAGATCAGGTGATACAATGAAGATACAACCACACTTAAGTCACCCAAATACTCTCAATGTTTTCCAAGCTCCAATTACACTCCATAACTCACGCAATATTTAGCCCCAAATTTTTTCACAAAATAATCTCTCAATCTCATGAATGAATTAACATAAATCTTACCATAGGATTATAATTGGCTTCAAAATTCTTTGGATATCGTCAGGATGTAATTCACAAGTGGAAGCTCCTTATGATATTCTTCACAAAGAACATCCACTTCTTATATATAGGCAAGAATTGGACCCAAAATAGAATATATCTTCATAGGAAACCTTCTTAAATTAGGAAACTATTCAATTAGGAAACTTAATCAAAATAGGAAATCCACTTGAATTAGAAAAATTTCATTTTTCAGGCTCAAACTGGGGACATATTTTAATAAAGGAGACATGTAGTCTTATGATCATACACAAGATTACATTATTTATATAGCTTAATATGGTTTGAACCGTCGATTATGACATTACCATCATTAATCAGGGTGTATAGTGACATATTTATCCTCACTAATGTAAAGAACATCCATGATAGATGGACTAAGACGTGGTTAGATATGTCTATGATTTCATCCCCCATTAGTTGGTGGCGATGATGCCTCGTTACTCGAGATGTGTCCTCATCAGGAACGAGTAGGTGCATACTCTCACATGCATATCGATAAGCTACAATGTGGTAATCAAGTATCATAAAATAATATGTCATATGCTTGTATTTGGTTAAAAAGAAAATTATGCCACATTGTCCTATTATTTTCATTCCATATCATCATAGAAAATTATGCATTCACTCACCTTCATTTTGTATAAACAAATACATTACATTCATGCTACTGTATTTGATCATGAGTCGAGTTGTTAGATGATCCCATAGCTTAAACTTGAAATTTGACTACTGAGTTTTGGCAAACCCCTTCATTTTATAGTTTTATAGAATAGATCTTCTACCGGCATGACGTTTTGGAGCACTTGCATATTTTCAATGTGATTATCAAAATGTATATGTACCGATTTTTGGATTAGTGTATATTAAATTTAGTTCCATTGTTTGTGTCGATGTGGGGTTACTAAAACTTCCCTATGGTTTAGTTTTAATTGTGAGTTGATTCATTTTTGTGTTTGCAATTGCGACTAGAAATGGAAACAAAAGGTATGAAACCATCGTGCACATGGGAAAACTAAAAACCCTAGTTTCTAAAATTTTATATTCCAAAAAGTCAGGATATACCTTAGCAACCTTTGTAGTTTGATACCATCCTCCTCCAATCAAATTTGCAAGCTTTTCGTATATGAATAGGTCATCTCCACTTAATGAATATTAAATAGATCGTGCACACTCATTATAACAACCTGATCCGACACGAGCAAGCAATAGTCATTGGGCTTAGAGTGCTCAAACAAGGACGGCTCTAGGCAAGCTTCTAAAATGGCTAAAGGGGCAAAAACGTTTTGAATTGCTCACCAAACAAGGGGAAACCATACCTTGAATATTTGTGTGTATGTGTGTAAAAACTGGAATTAACTCATAGTTGCATCTTTTTGACATAATGGCAAGCTTTACTTTCAAACTCCAAAGTTAAGCATGTTTAGGCTAAAGCACTACTAGAATAGATGACCTCCTGAGAAAGTGCCTATTTGCGTGCCAAAAAACAAAATCACGAGACTCAATATGGGACGGGTCAAAACAAACAATACATCAAGTGAGTTAATCTATGGATGTCACAATATGGTATTAAAGTGGAACCTCCTCTAGTAGGTATGGGTTCAGGGATGAACCACGCAAAAACTAGTAGGCCTATAATGACTTGCTGATGAGGGTGAGGAGTGGTAGTCAAAGCTTGAGGACTCAGATAAGTAATGGCTCCTAGCAGGCTTCTAAGATTGCAAAAGAGATAAGAATGAACTGAATTACACACCGAATAAAAGGAGACCGTGCTTGGGTGTGAAAATTGGAATTAACTCACAGCAGCATCTTTTGACGTAACAACAAGCTTTAACTTGTAACTCCGAAGTAAAGAGTGTTCCATCCTAAAGCACTACTAAAATGAGTGGCCTCTTGAAAAAATGCTTGCCTCTGTGGCAAAAGACAATTGTGAAGCTTGAAACAGATAATATCTTGAGTGAATTAATCTAGGGATTCACACTCTCCCTGTCCTTTCAATAAAACAATCATTATGTACAATAAATCTTGTCATAATGTGATAATATCATCCTACAACCTGAAATAATAAGAGAGCACAAATAATAATCGGACCTATCATGCATGCAACTTTTTCGTTCCGGTCCAAATTTAGATGGACTGTTGTGAATGTGAAAAACCCACACCTTTGATATAGTTCATTTTGCACTTATTATAGAAAGAAATTATATATACTCCTTTTCTTTTTCCCTCTTTTTGTTTCTTTTTCCTCCCTTCTTGACAATTCTAAAGTCCTCCATTGAAAAGAAACACGTACAAAAATGCATGTGAGACACATGGATGGACATCTTCAAGCCCAATTGGCTTTTTCAATCTAATAATGAATGAAAATATTCAATTTTAGTTAATAATTATGATGAAAGAGAGAAATATAATATTTTGCACTTTACAAAATGAAGAATATAAGACCCATATAAGTAGGGTGAGAATATAATTAAACTTAAGTAAAATTAATGTAAATTACAATTAACTTATTCCTAAATAGTAAACCCCCTCAGACTTATGATTATTTGAAAGAAGTCAACTATAGTATAGAAAAAGGATTCAAAAAATGCCTGGGTGGATATGTTTTGGTAAAGATATGAACCATCTGTCTAGTCAACAAATGAAATGGAGATGTGTTTTACAGTGCCATTATCCACATGATACCAAATGAAATGACAAGCAATTTCAATGGGTTTAGTATGTCTATGGAAAACATTATTATGTACAATTTGGATAGCACTTCAATTATCGCAACAAATGAATGTTTCATTATTATGACACACTTTGCTATTTTCTAATAGCCATCACAACCACAATTATTTTAATGTCATATCGACAAGAGCTCAACATTCAACTTCTATACTAGAGCAAGCAATGGTGGTCTTTTTCTTCCTAAGCCATGAGATTAGTAAGTAGTGTTGAAGAAAACTCCTTTGCTATTTTGAAAATTGACAAAACCTTTCCAAAGTCTAATCTGAAGACTTCCAGACTGAAGTGTCAAAATTTGAAGACCGTCAGACTTTAAGTTCAAAGTCTGCCCTCACTGACAGATTCTAGATTGAACTCTACTGACGAATGAAGACTTATCCAGATGCAGGATTATCTTCAAGGTTTTGATTCGTATGGTTTTTGGATGACCTTAAGATTGGATATAGCACCTACTTGATTGATTATCTTTATCTAAATCAATTTCGATTTGAAGATATTTTGAAAGGCGAAGTAAACTTGAAAGGTTCTTCTTATGGAAACTAAGATCCTGATTGTATGGGCGAACATGATTGACAAGCTTTTATCACAGCTCATCTAACGACTCAAGATCACCTTGATTGATTATGTCCAACGAGTAGATTGGAAGAATTCCTTTGGAAAGTGCCAACGGTTGTGAAGGCATGAAGGAGTATATAAGGAGGACTCGTTAGTTTTTCAAGAGTGTGCTTGAGAGAAAAATTTCAAAATCTGAAGCTTTCTAGTTCCTTGCTATTTCATTCGCTGAGCTTAAAGTTGTAAACAAAAGAGAGAAGTTCTTGTGAAACTTTGTGAGAGACCAATAGATACTATTCATAGTGAAGTCATGATCACACTGTTATAAAATCTCTTTTGATTCATAGTGGAATCCAGGCAAATAAGGTGTCAGCGCGGGAGAGTGGACGTAAGCTTGATCTAAGCCGAACCACTATAAACCTTATGTTCCTATTCTCTTCATTAAACTCTTTACATTTATTCTTGAGCCTTACTTAATTGCCTAAAGCTGAATGCATTTATAGTTTGTTATCTTATAAAGGCAATTCAATTCTTCTGAAATCTGCGAAAAATCTTTTTACACCTATTCACCCCCCCTCTAGGTGTTGTTATTAACCCTTACAATTGGTATCAGAGCTTGTGTGCTTATTTATTGAAGTGTTTTTACTTCTTAAGCTAAAGATCTATTGCTAGTATTTTGGTTCCAGGTTTGATTGAAGGCCAAAGCAACACCGGACCTCATTACTTTGATGGAAATGAGTACAATATGTGGAAAAACAAAATGAATGCATTCCTGAGATCGAAAGATCCCCGGAATGGGATGTAGTAGAAAAAATGATCATTCCCAAAGCTACATCAACCTCAGAAAGAGGAAAGGAAGTTGCAGATGTTGGCAAAATGACACAAGCAGAAATAACCAAGAGACAAGTTCTTGATGCTAAAGCCATCTATTCATTATACTGTGATTTATTTCCTGCTGAGTATAATAGAATTTCATCTTGTGAAACAGCAAAAGAAGTCTAGGATAGATTGCATGTCACCTATGAAGGAACTGATCGAGTCAAAGAAACAAAAATCAACATCTTACTCGAACAGTATGAAGCCTTCAAGATGAAGCTAGGAGAATCCATCACTGATATGTTCAATCGCTTCACAGATATTGTAAACGGTTTGGCATACCAAGGACAGCCAATCTCAGGACTAATGAAGGTCAATAAATTGCTACATGGACTCTCCAAAGAATGGAATCACGTGAAGACTTCAATTAGAGAAACTTAGATGATCGCACCTCTTTCAGTAGATGAACTTGTTGGTACACTTTAATTATAAGAAGTCAATTGCTTTAACATCTAACATTGATTATGATGATACAGATTTTGAAGATGACATGGATGATGAAGAACTAACTCTCATGATAAGGAAGTTTAGAAAGTTGAATAAGAAGGGAAAAAGATTCAATTGAAAGAAGCAAAGCACTCAACGATTCTAGAAGAATCTAACTAAGGACAATGAAAACAATAAAGATGTGATATGCTTTGAATGCAGGAAAAAGGGACACATCAGACCAAATTGTCCTATGTTGAAGAAAAAGAATGGAAAAGCATAGAAATACAAAAAGGCTCTCAAAGTAGAGACATGGAGCGATACTGAATGCGAGGAAAGTGATGAAGAATATGCCAACATATGTCTAATGGCAAAATCATAATCAGACTCAAACTCTAAAACAGATTCAGACTCAAAATCAGACAAAAAAATTGAGGTTAGCAATTTAAAAATTCCAATTAAAGTCTCGAAGTATATAGATGAACTCTGTCTCTGTCTCAAAACATTTCTTAAAATGATTTCCGAACTAAAAATGGAGAATTCTAAACTGAAGCAACAGAAGACTTCTTGGAAAGAAAAGTTTGAAAAAATCTAGATAAAAGTTTTGTTGATTTGAAAGAAAACATAGACTTTCTTTCGAAGGAAAATACTTTTTTGAAAGAGGATATTTCAAATATCACAAAAAGGTTTTCAAAAGGTTCTGAGAAGCTGGAAAAGATTCTTTCTGTACAAAGACCTTATTTTAACAAATCTGGTTTGGGCATGACATAAGAAACTATTCATTTATTTGATTTTCCTAAAGTAAAGGAAAGAATCAAACAAAGACCTACAAAAACATTTTACAAAAATCATTTTCAAAAATTTTTTTGTAAAACCTATTGGCCGAAATGCTGTCAAATGTTCAAAGTGTAACAGCTCAGAACATTTCGAGAAAGAATGTCCCAAGATTTAAAGACCTATTAAGAGAGATTGGGCAAAGATTGTTTTTAATACTAACTCCTCTGAACCCAAGAAAATGTAGGTACCAAAGTCCTTTTATGATTGCAAGTCACTATTAAGAAAAAGATCAAATGGTATTTAGATAGTGGCTACTTGAGACACATGACAGAAGATTCAAGTTGTTTTATAAAGTTTGTTCAAATAAATTGTGGAAAAAATTCTTTTGGTGGAAATAGCAAAGGAAGAATTGTTGGATATGGAACTGTGAATATTAAAAGTCTCACAATTAACAATGTTTTCTTGGTGGAATGTCTAAATTACAATCTACTTAACATAAGTCAACTGTGTGATAATGATTCAAAATTAATTTCCAAGAAGGCATTTGCTTGGGAACTAATAAAGATTTCTCTCAATCTTTTACTGGACAAAGACAAAGAAATATTTATCTTCTAGATTTAAAACCAGAAAGCTCTCAATGTCTAATTTCCATTCAAGATTAAGCAAATATTTGGCATCGAAAGCTTGGCCATGTTAACATGAAACAGATTGCCAAGATTTCCTCCAAGAAGCTTGTTCGTGGTCTTCCCAACCTGGCTTATCAAAAGTCTGAACTATGCACGCCATGTGTTTTGAGAAAACAGTTTAAAAGTTCTTTTAAACCTATAAATTAAGTTTCTACTAATCGAGTTTTGCAGCTTCTGCATATGGACCTCTTGGACCAACCAGAACTCAAAGCATAGGTGAAAAGAAATTCTACCTAGTAATCGTGGATGATTACTCTCGTTTTACTTGGGTATACTTCTTGACAAGTAAGTCTAAAGCTTTCTCTAACTTTTCAAAATTTGCCAAGAAGGTTCAAAATGAAAAAGGTTATGCTATTTCAAGCATACAAGACCATGGAGGTGAGTTTGAAAATCAAAACTTTACAAAATTATGTGATGAATCTGGTTTCCAGCATGTTTTCTCTTCTCCATACACTCCAGAACAAAATAAGGTTGTGGAAAGAAAGAATAGATCATTGTAGGAGATGGCTACAACCCTCTTAATTGAGAGTAATATTTCCTCTCGATTTTGAGCTGAAACAGTTTCTACAGCTTGCTACATCATTAACAAAGTATTCTTGAGGCATATCTTAGAGAAAACTCCTTATGAAGTATATAAAGGGAAAAGGTCAAATATTTCTTACTTTCATGTGTTTGGTTGTAAGTGTTTTGTTTTGAAAAATGCAAATGATCGAATTGGGAAGTTTGAAGAAAAATCATATTAAGGAATTTTTCTTGGCTACTCAACCTCAAGTAAAGCAAATAAAGTAGTCAACAAAAAGACTCAATCTGTGGAAGAATCTATGAACGTGAAGTTTCAAGACTATATGCAGAATCAACTGGACTAAACTCAACTTGAAGAATCAAAACCTACTCTAAACTTTATAAAGTCTACTTCCCCTGAAATAGTTCAGACTTCTGAAGTTCGTCAACAAGAAGAACCAAAAGATTCAAATGAAATAGAAGATCAGCAGACTCTCAGAACTAGCAACTGGAAGCATAAGTCAAGTCATCCCGAAGAACTCATCATTGGCAACATTGATGAAGGAATTTGTACCAGATCCAAAAGGCAAGAAGCGTCTAGTGCTTTGGCACTCGTTTCTAATATTGAACCTAAAAGTATAGAAGAAGCCTTGGCTAATGAAAGTTGGATTGAAGCTATGCAAGAAGAACTCAGACAGTTCAACATCGATAATGTTTGGGAACTAACTTCTAAACCTAAAAGTAAGTCCATTATTGGAACTAAATGGGTTTTTAGGAATAAGGTGGATGAGAAAGGAAAAGTAATCAGGAACAAAGCAAGACTCGTAGCCAAAGGATATACGCAAAAAGAATGGATAGATTATGACGAGACCTATGCACCAATAGCGAGGTTAGAAGCAATTAGATTATTGCTTGCTTTTGCTTACTATAAAAATTTCAGGTTATTCCAAATGGACATAAAAAGTGCATTTCTAAATGGATTCATCCAAGAAAAAGTCTATGTGGAACAATCACCTAAATTTGAAGATCCAAGAAAGTCAGACTCAGTCTACAAACTAAAAAATGCCTTATATGGATTAAAGCAAGCACCTCGAGCCTAGTATAAAAGATTAAGTAATTTCCTAATCCAAAATGGTTTTATTAAAGGTAAAATAGATACTACTTTGTTTATAAAAAGAGAGGGTAAAGATCTTTTATTAGCTCAAATTTATATTGATAATATTATTTTCGGATCTACTTATGAAAATCTATGCAAGAAATTCTCTAGATGTATGCAGAATGAATTTGAGATGAGTATGATGGGTGAGTTAACTTTCTTTTTGAGATTACAAGTTAAACAATTGAATAAAGGTATTTTTATTCACCAAGAGAAGTATGCGAAAGATCTCATCAAGAAGTTTGAATTGGAGAACTACAAAAAGACAAAGACACCAAGTCAAGTACCTCAAAACTGGATAAAGATGAAGGAGGAAAGAGTGTAGACCAAAGGCTTTACAAGAGCATTATTGGTTCGCTTCTTTACCTTATTGCATCTAGACCTAACATTTTGTTTAGTGTTTGCTTCTATGCAATATTCCAATTAGATCCCAAAGAATCTCACTTAAGTGCTGCAAAACGCATCATCAAATACGCTGCAACAACACCAAAGTTAGGTCTATGGTATTCCAAAGAATGAGACTTTACTCTCCTTAAATATTCAGACACAAATTTAGCAAGATGCAAAGTTAATAGAAAAAGCACTCCTACTACTTGTCAACTACTGGGCAACAAGTTGGTATCTTGGTTCTCAAGAAAACAGAATATCGTAGCTCTTTCAACAGCTAAAACTGAATATGTGGCTCTAGGGAGTTGTTCTCAAATCTTATGGATAAGGCAACAGCTAAGAGACTTTGAAATTGAAGAATCATGCACCGAGATCAAATGCGATAACACAAGTGCTATCAATCTCATGAAGAATCCAATTCTTCACTCAAGGGTAAAACATATAGAGATCCGACATCATTTCATTAGAGATCATGTTCCGAATGAAGAAGTTATGATTCAGTTCATTAACTTAAGGAATCAGCTAACAGACATATTTACAAAGCCACTGGGGAAAAGCCTATTTGAGTCTATTTGTGCCAGACTAAATATCATATCTTCTACCGGTTAAAGTCTGAAGGAGTTTAGACTCAGAATGTCCAGAAGTTAAGTTTGAAAGTTGATATTTAATTTTTAGAATGAAGATTTGAAAAGGTACATTATTCTCTAAATCGCTATCTACCTATTTTATTTTTAGAAATTATTCCTTTCGAATTTTTGAATTTGTGGCGGTTTTTCATTTTCAAAAAAGGCAATTTTTCATTTTCAAAAAATGCAGTTTTATTTTTTCCTTTGTGAATGTTCGTATACCCTGCTTCACTTGCTTTATATACCGTCAAAGTTCTTCTCCATTTACGCTTTCATAAACCCCAGAATCATTATCTCTTACTTTTTCTCTCGAGTTGATCCATAAAGTTCTCATCTTTTTCAACAAGCGAGTTCAAGAAATCCCCCTCAACAATGACAATGTCTTTCCAGAGGAAGTCTTCTAGAATTGCAAACATGGGACCACAGCACATGCGAGAGGGTCCTACGCACTTTGACTTAACCAAGGAAGAAAATTCTCCTTAGCAGCAGTGCCAGCAACAACAACAACATTCTCAACAGCATCACTCTTCACAGCAAGCGACTCAAGATCCTTCTCAGCAACAAGCAAAAAAAGAGATCATTGAAGATGTTGAACCAATAAGAACGCAAAAACCCCAATTTATCTTTAAACTCTACTCTAATTAAAAGGAGGGTGGTTCTGCTATGACTTTGATCAATGAAATTTTGCAATCTAACGGTTATAAGAATGAAACTTTGTTCTTAAATACTATAGAGAGGTAGGGCATTGCGCCTAAAGGTTTGGCAGCAAGAACTTTCGCCAACTTTCGCCAACTTTCCAAGTGATCCGCGGTTTGGTGGTTTTAATCAACCTTAAGGAAAGGATGATGATGAAAGGATGTATACACATTTTCAACCTAAGATGGGTATTGCTACAAATGTTCGTGGAGAAGGAACGAGTTTGTTTCATTCTAAGGACCATAGGAAGACCTTTTCGAAACTGTTGAAAAGAAGGGTGATGCACCCTCGATCTATAGACTTTGATTTCCTGGATTCTTTGAAAATGAACCTAAGGGAGAAGTTTACTCTCCTTCAACTCGAAAAATTTTGCTCGGAGACTAATGTTGCTTATCTTGAATTGACTTCCTATTTCTATTCAAATCTATCTTTCTTAGATGCAAATGGATTTTCTTTCATAGTAAAGAACAAAAAAGTTTGTGGTCGATGTGGACACTTTGGCAGATGTGATTGGTGTGGAAAGGTAGAGTTTCCAACCAATTAGTGTGTCTGTTGGTCACGCAACATTGGCTTTTGTGCGGGACAGAATTGCAGAAGGCTGGATTTCGTACTCCAGGATGACTGCCTCTAATATCTTGTTACACAAGGTTGTGATCAACTGCATCAGACCTAAATCAACTTCAAAGACTAATGTCTCTCACTCTGAAGCAAAGTTGATGTATGCAATCAACATTGGGTTCAAGTTCTCACTGCCTCACATTATCCTAATGCATATGTATAGGACAGTTGTGAAGGATAAAGGGCAACTACCTTATTCTACGTTGGTCACTCAATTGTTTCAACACTTTCTTATTCAATTTCCAGCATCTCTGTGTGTTCGAACCGTTACTCCAATGGTAATTGGATTGAAGATGGTTTCAAAAATGAGACTGAAGGAGCTGAATAAGGCTTTGGAACGCCTGAAGGAGAAGTCCCCTGCCAAAACAAAGCAAGACTCTGCCGTGAAGAAAAGAAAAGGCAAGGAGCCCATGAGCGCACCAGTTAAGAAGAGGAGAAACCTTATCTTGTAGGATGAAGAAGAAGATGAGGATGACATCACACTCTCTACCTTAAGAAATCAACAAAGATTTGTTAGTTTTGAGCAGCCAGAGGACGCAAGACCATAGAAAAGAGAAGAGAAGGAAGTGAAGGAAGAAGAAAAGCAGAAAAATAAAGAGAAAGAAGGAAAGAAAGAGAAGAAGCAGGCAGGGAAACTCAAGAAGAAGAGGGTCAAGATGACTCTTTTAAGCCAACATTTGCTAAGGATTCGGAAAAGACTCGAAGTGGAACTGCAGGAGAAGACCAAGAAAAGCATCACTTGGGTACTGAAGCAGAGCAAGAACAAGAAGATGAATTCTTTTCTCCACCCGAAAGAACAGAGACAAGGGGAGCTGCTAAAAAAGGAGGTACATTTTCAACTATTTTGACTAGTAATGTTAGTAGATCTCCAGCAGATCCAAAGAATGCCTATGCCTCTCAATATCCTGAAGCAGATGTTGAAGAATCCACTCCTAGTTCTGGTGATTGAACTGCTGATGTTCCCTCACATCTCAATACTCCTGGTTTTGATTCGGCTAGACCTAGTACCACAATAGAACCTACAACAAACTTTCAAAGGCTGCTGGTGTTGGAGAAAACTTCCTTATTTATTTTAAAGTTAACAAAATGTTTCCATCAGTCTAATCTGAAAACTCATAGACTCTATCGTCAAAGTCTGAAGACCTCCATACTCAAAGTTCAAAGTCTACCCTCACCGATAGTTTCCAAACCGACGAAGAGAATACTTATCCAAATGCAAGTATATTCTTAAGGATTTGGTTCATATGGTTGAAGAAGATCTCACAGCTAGAGATAGCATCTCGTAATCAAAATATTCTTGTTGAAATCAATGTGGATAAATTGATCTAATGATTGACGAAGTATACTTGGAAGGTTCTACTTATGGAAACCTAGATCCTGATTGTATGGGCAAGCAGGATTGGTGAGCTATCATCACATTCCTTAAATAAACTCGAGATCTCCCTAATTGATTCTGTCCAACAGTATGATTGGAAGAACTCCTTTGGAAGGTGCCAACGGATATGAAGGCATGGAGGAGTATATAAGGAAGACACTCAAGTTGTTCAAGCATGTGTGTGATAGAAGAATTCTAAAGTCTAAAGCTCCTAGTTCTTTGTTATTTCATTCACTAAGCTTTTACTGTATTCGAAAGAGAGATAAATAATTGTGAGACCTTGAGGAAGTGTAGTAGAGTCTCTACACTATGGAATCAAGGATGTGAGACTGTAAAATCTCTTTTGGTTCTCAGTGAAATCCAGCCGGTGGGCTGTTAGTGCGGGAGAGTGGACGTAGGCTTGGTTTAAGCCAAACCACTATAAACTATGTGTTCCAATTTTCTTTCCCTAAACTCTTTACTTTAACTTTTAGTTTATATATCCGTTTACCGTATTTTACATCTTCAGTCTATCTTTATCAAAAGATGAATTGAGTTGTTAAGTTTTTATAAAGATCACCTTAACACCTATTCACCCCCTCTAGCTATTCTTACTAGTCCTATCAGCTGGAAATTCTCTTGGATTTGAAGGCTCAGCAATATGGAATGGAGTGTGAGATAAATAATCTCAAGACAGCTTTCCAATCCACTTCAGACTCTCTCCATGCACAGATACAAGCCCAGAAGATTCAAGTGCAAGAAACTGCAAAGGTGAGAATATTGAGCAATTGAATGAGACTTTGAGAAAGCTGGAGGAGACTGTCAAGTCTATGGGGGATTTCTAGATCGTTCGCATCCCCAAGCAACCCTAATTTTTTATCCAACTTTTTCAACTCTTTCTCCACTTTTTGCTGTTGACAAAACGGGGAAGAATGTGTGCGCAGATTTTATTATCTTTGTTTATGGTACTTTAACTTAGTACTTTTGTTTTTATTATTGGTTTGGACTTTGACTTTGGATTAACTCTAACTTTGGACTTATCTTTATTTGTTGTTTTGGAACTTTTTGACGTTTGTAGCAACTTAGTTTGTGATGATGATATTAGCTGGATAGTTATTTATCTTATTCTGTTCAGGACTAAACATGTTTTCTGTGGTTGCAGAATCGATGCTATCCAGGCTTTAATCAACTCATTTTTATAAGATATCATGTATTGCTTAAGGGTTGTTTTACAGGTCAAAAATTTTCAAATTTGCAAGAAAGTTTTGTCACCATAAAAAAGGGGGAGATTGTTGGAGAAAACTTCTTTGCTATTTTGAAGATTGACATAACCTTTCCAAAGTTTAGTCTAAAGACTTCCAGATTGAAGTGTCAAAGTCTGAAGACCGTCAGACTTTAAGTTCAAAGTTTTCCCTCACTGATAGATTCTAAACTAAATGCTACTCACGAATGAAGACTTATCCAGATGCTGGATTATCTTCAAGGTTTTGATTCGTATGGTTTTTGGATTACCTTAAGGCTGGATATAACACCTACTTGATTGATTATCTTTATCGGAATCAATTCCGATTTGAAGATCTTTTGAAAGGCGAAGTAAACTTGGAAGATTCTACTTATGGAAATCAAGATCCTGATTGTATAGGCAAACAGGATTGATGGGCTTTTATCACAACTCATCTAATGACTAAAGATCACCTTAATTGATTTTGTCCAATGGGTAGATTGGAAAAATTCCTTTGGAAAGTGCCAACGGTTGTGAAGGCATGAAGGAGTATATAAAGAGGACTCGCTAGTCATTCGAGAGTGTGCTTGAGAGAAAAATTTCAAAATCTAAAGCTTTCTAGTTCCTTGCTATTTCATTCGATGAGCTTAAAGTTGTAAACAAAAGAGAGAAGTTCTTGTGAGACTTTGTGAGAGACCAATAGATACTCTTCATAGTGAAGTCATGATCACACTACTGTAAAATCTCTTTTGATTCATAGTGGAATCCAGCCAAATAGGCTGTCAGCACGAGAGAGTGGATGTAGGCTTGATCTAAGCCAAACCACTATAAACCTTGTGTTTTTTTTCTCTTCATTAAACTCTTTAAGTTTATTCTTGAGCCTTACTTAATTGCCTAAAGCTAAATGCATTTATAGTTTGTTATCTTATAAAGGCAATTCAATTCTTTTGAAATCTGTGAAAAATCTTTTTACACTTATTCACCCCCCTCTAGGTGTTGTTACTAGCCCTTACAAGTAGCCCATTAAGAAACAACAGCCCAAAGTAGAGTGACGATCTTAAGGGTCAACAGCCTAATCAACACTAGAATAAGCTACCAACTTCAAAGTAAAAAGAGCAGAAAAGTGAAGGAAATGAAATAAGGTACCCTTTGACGTGTCAATGAATTCAAAGGATTATAGAAAATGAATTGTACAAGTCAAGATCATGTACTGACAAATAATTGACAACATCGATGATACCAAGTTGAGTAACTGGATGTTAATAGAGTGTAGAGTTTGAAAGAGGAGTTTCATCTTTGACATCAAATTTGGCATGGGTCTCAATAAGAGTTGTAGTCACCTTGTTGTCAATGAGTCTTGCTTGAGAAATAAAATTGGTGACATGTTTGGCTTGAGCGAGATAATAACAAAAGAAATCTGAAGTAAGCTCCAAGCCTAAAAAATAGCTAAGTTGTTAAAGATCTTTCATTTCAAATAGTTGACTGAAATGTTACTAGAGTTTTGAAATGCTAGTATGATTATCTCTAACCATATCATCCACATATAAGAGTAGCATAATACACGGGATGTGTGTCAAACAAGAAAAATATGGTCATAGGGACTAGATTTAAGACCAATGGATTCCATTGTTGAGCAAAATGTGGAATGCCATGTATGAGGACATTGTTTTGATTCATAGTTAACATAATCAACACACTTTATTGGATGGATGAGTCTATCCGGGAGGAGGCATCATATAAACTTACTTAGTGGGATTGCCATTTAATAATGCACTTTAAGATTCATATGAAATAAAGACCAGCATTTAACAATGATAACAATAAGAAGACTGCGAATAAAAGTAAGGTGTGCAATAGGAGAAAAAGTTTCTTTATAATCAAATCTATATTCTTAAGTAGCGCCCTTTGCTACTAGCCGAGCTTTGTAACGATTCATGGTACCATCTGCATATACTATAATCTTATTCACCCATTTACAATAGACAATAGACTTAACGGGAGTTTATATATCAAATCCAATGTACAATAAAGCCTACAACACATCTTGCATTGCTTGCTGCCAAAGAGGATTAGTACCAACTTTTCTATATATGCAAGGTTTATAAAGAGAAGCAATGGTAAAGTAGCAATGGTAATCACAAACTCGAACTGTAGGTAGACTTACTCTCGTGGAATGACTAACTGAGGATGATGGATGTCCAATAGTGGAGAATCCACATATGGGACACACATGTTAGAACAGCTAATGTGGTATCACCAAAAGCACCTACATCAAGATTATAAGAAAAGGACAGTATTGGAGAGGAAGAATCACAAGTGGGCAAAGGTGTAAGAACTTAGAATAAATTCACTGAAAAACAAAAGAAAGAAGGAAAATCACCAACATGTACATCAGTTCCATTGGACTGCCAAAGAACCGAACCAGACCTATCGACCATTTCGGTCTGGTCCCAGAACCAAGTGATCCGATTCCCATTTCTTGGATGGGATAGGACCAAATTAGGAACAAATCACCTATAAGTGCCATACCTACATAAGCAATATAAAGGTGCACAAGGTTCTAACTTCGTGTTGAAAAAACCTTTTATAATAATTTGAAATTAGCAAAACCATTTATTTCTCATTACTATTCTATAAATGAGATGTTATTTTATTTTAGGTGATGTTAATATAAAGGATACTCTATCACCCTTGATGTGATCCAAAGTAAAAATAGAAAAGAGTTGTAGAAACTAAGGGCCTGCATGGTAACGTTTCTGTTTCAACCGATTTATGTTCTTTTGTTTCTCGGAACAAAAAAAGAATAGAAATCTGTTTGATAACGTCAACTTATTTTTCTATTCCTCGGAATAGAAAAGTATCTGAGGAATAAATTTGAAACGGAAACAACAAACAAGAAAAATAGCTTCTTGTTCCAACGAATAATTTTTAGAAATAAACCATTTTTTTCTATTTTTCTTTTGTTCTTCTTCTTTGCTGTGGCCACCGCTGACCACTTCCAACGCGCATGTGGCCACTGTCGGCCAACCACCGGCCATCGACGGCCGCCACCACCACCTGACCACCGGCAACCGTCATTGTCGCTGTCACCACCCAATCGCCAACGACCGTCATCGCCACCGCATGGCCGTTGCCCACAGCCCACCGGCCATCACCACCAGCCGCCTTCACTGCCGGCCAACTGTTGCCCATCGCCACACAATTGCTAACCATTGCTGCAAGACCGCCGCCCACGGCCCACCGACCGCCACCCCCTCCCACTATTGGAGAAAACTTCCTTATTTGTTTTAAAGTTGACAAAACGTTTCCATCAGTCTAGTCTGAAGACTTATAGACTCTATCGTCAAAGTCTGAAGAGCTCCAGACTCAAGATTCAAAGTCTACCCTCACTGATAGTTTCCAGACCAACGAAGAGAAGACTTATCCAGATGCAAGTATATCCTTAAGGATTTGGTTCGTACGGTTGAAGAAGATCTCACAGCTGGAGATAGTACCTCGTGATCAATTATTCTTATTGAAATCAATTTGGATAATTAGATCTGTTGATTGGCAAAGTATACTTAGAAGGTTCTACTTATGGAAACCTAGATCCTGATTGTATGGGCGAGCAGGATTGGTGGGCTATCATCACATTCCTTTTCTAACTCGAGATCTCCCTAAATTGATTCTATCCAACGGGTAGATTGGAAGAACTCCTTTGGAAGGTGCCAATGAATATAAAGGCATGAAGGAGTATATAAAGAAGATGCTTAAGTTATTCGAGTGTGTGCGTGATAGAAGAATTCTAAAGTTTAAAGCTTTAGTTCTTTGTTATTTCATTCACTAAGCTTTTACTGTATTTGAAAGAGAGATAAATAATTGTGAGACCTTGAGGAAGTGTAGTAGAGTCTCTACACTATGGAATCAAGAACGTGAGACTGTAAAATCTCTTTTGGTTCTTAGTGAAATCCAGCTAGTGGACTGTCAGTGCGGGAGAGTAGACGTAGGCTTGGTCTAAGCCGAACCACTATAAACTCTGTGTTTCAATTATCTTTCCCTAAACTCTTTACTTTAATTTATAGTATTATATATCTGTTTATAGTCTTTTATATCTTTAGTCTATTATTCTCAAAAGACAAATTAAGCTGTTAAGTTTTGCAAAAACTTCTTCAACACCTATTCACCCCCCCTCTAAGTGTTCTTACTAGCCCTATCACTCATGACCGGTGGGCTGTGGGCGACGGTCATGCGGCAGCAGTCGGCGGTCAATGGTCGTGCAGTGGCAAGCGGTAATCGTGCGACGGCTGGCGATGGTCAGCAAACCGTGAGCAAGAAGAAAAAATGATAAATACAAAAATTTATAAATCGTACCAAATGCATTTCTAGTATTTTTCTATTCCAATAATATAAATTTTGTGTAGTTACCAAACGCATTATTTTACTCATAAATTGATCCCCGAAGTAGAAGCGTTACTATGTTGTGCCCTAAATGGATCTTTATGAAGGGTGAATTATATCAGAGAGAATGAAATGTTCGTGGAAGACTTGGACATACCATGAGAAGGTGAACAGTTTAGTGAAACCTTGATCACTAATACACTCAAGAAAATCTAACGGAAAGCACTACATTTGTCAACTACTAGCTGAAGGCTTGGATAGACCCACAAATCGTTGATATGAGCATCTCTCTATATCACTAGAGATTTATGTACGTTTTACGTGTTTACTTACTCTGGATAAGAGGATTCAAATATTCCTTTGATTAATCTTATATTGCAATGACTTTGATAGGTGGCCACAAGCTCAAAAATATGGGAAAGAAAGAAAAAACTCGGAGAAAATCAAATGAGTTCTTCCTATGTTTATTCACTCAATCATAGGAAAAGACTATTTCCTAAGATAGTCAACTCTATTCATGGATACTGCACTATTACTAGAAGATTTGATTGTATAGGGGAGCAGATCTCTATAATTGTGTTGATTATCTTCAACAGCTAAAATGATCCTCTTTGTTGTTATTTAATAGTTAGTTTGGAGATTGAAAACGACATGAGAAGATTGACGCATGTTGAAGATGACACAACTACGAAATAGAGAAAGCTTCATACTTTGATACATTTATACTCTTAAATTGTAGAGAGCGAGAAGTTCATTTATTAAGAGTACTTGTCACTAATTGTAATATGATTTAAGGAGTGTACCAATGTTGTAATGTGCTTGAGTTTTGGTAGTGTGATCTACCAATTTCAAGTAGAAGCAGCAAGTGCTATGTTGTAATTCCTGAAGAGATTATTTGTGGAATCTAATAGTGGTGAGCAGTTCCAGGTTTCACCTAAAACCTATCCTGTGAACATGAAATGTACCATGTCACAAATTTCAAGGTCTAACGGGTTCCTTTTTTTTTTTTTTTTTTTGTCATTTTAGTTAAGTAAAATGAAAGTGAATGCAACAACAAAAACAAAAGTTTATCATTAGTTAATAGCAACAACAATCCATAAAAGATAAACATGTAAAATAAAAAATAAAACAATAAGTTCAAAACACGTAACATAAAATCTAAGTTACAAAACTTCAATCCTCAATCATCCATGAAAAATTGCTCTAAATCTTAAAAATACTAAGACTTGTCATGAAAATGCAATTGAGTCCTTAAAACTTTCAAAAAGCGCAATCAAATATAGAACTCAATTTGTGAAATCAAATCCTTCTATAAACATTGTTAATTTGACTAACAAAAAATGCTGATGTGACATCTTTTAATTAATTTATCTCTCCTATTTGTCATTTCTTTTGTTTTTTTTTCTTCTTTTAATATCATTTAAATTAAATTAAAAAACTAAAAAAAAAAAAAAAAAGGCCAAAATTGTATTTACAAAAAATAAAACTAGGAAAAAAGAAAAACAAAGGCAGGGGATCTACCATGGGGCCTTATCGCTGCCCCTGCCCATCAGTGGAGGTCACCAGCTCAGCTCAACCCTAGGCTAGGCCTTGGCTGCCTTAACCACCCTCGCCCTTAGCGATGCCATCCATCACCTATGGCCAACGACCCTAGCTAGGTCAAGGCAAGGCCTTCCCAAGCCCAAGTGAGCGCTAGCAAGGCTCATCAAGATTTGGCAACGCTGACCCTCACTCAAGGCTAGGGAGGGTCGCTTGCCCCATGTGAGGGCCAACTTGGCCCAAATATGAGTGCCCAATTCAATGTGAGCCTCGCTAGCCCTTGCTTGGTGTCAATAAGGCCTCGCCTAGTGCTAGGCTAGGCCAACCACCTTCACCCAAGGTCGGTGACCTTCGCCAACTCTCCAACGATAAGTGGCGGCGGCAGCAATACCCCCACTAGATAGGCCCTTGTCTCAGTTTTTCTTTTCCCAATCTTGTTCTTTTAAAAATTAAATTTAAGTCTTTTGTAGTTTATTAATTTAATTAAAATAAGATTTAGAGAAGAAAATAATAATAATAAATGACAACTAGGAAAAAGAAATTAATAAAAAAAAAATGTCATATCAGTATTTTCCATCGTCCAAATTAACGATGTTAACAGAAGAACTTGATTAAACCAATTTGACAAGTTTTAAAACTTGAATGCACTTTTTAAATGTTTTAGAACTCAATCGCATAGCAACAAGCTTTAAAACTTCTAGTGCACTTACCCATAAATTAAAAATCACTATTAATTAAACTAAAATAATTATTCAAAAGCCTCACTACATATATTGATTCCACTTCAACTCATAAACCAAGTTTCAAGACAATTAAATGTGAAGTTGGCTAATTATAGTCCAAATCCAAATGGAGGCTAATATGGAAAATATTAAACATTTTTAAGTACTTCCAACCTAGTCTTTTAATTTAACAACCTAATCCAAAATAAAAATGCTGCTTGATATTTTTATTCAATAGCCTTTTACACTAGGTCAGAGCCATTTCCACAGGTCAAAGACGTAAACTTAATCAATTTATGAAGCTTGTAGTGTACTTCAAGTAAATAGATGGCTCTCTGTGTCCCTATCCTTAGGCTATCAAACAGTACTATTTATCTTTTTTAGTTGTACAACTCGTCATCTTGCTTGTTCTTGTAACGGAGATCTTGAATTCATATAGTTTCAAAGCCAGTATGTTCTTTCGTTGGGGGTTAAATACATCAACACCCTGTCTTGAACAAATAGAGAGAGATCAAAAATTATATAGAATACCAAATGATTCATCAGTCTAATCTGTCCACAACAACATCATGATCAAACTATGCCCATCATTTAATGTTATGCAAGTTTCCAATGGAATGGAACACATAGTTTAGCTGTTGTAGCAAAAGAAGAATAATTTCTTATAAAATAAACATTTCTCCATTTTTATTTTAGGCTTTTCTTGGTTCTCCTAGTTCAGTTCTTGATTCTTGTGTTACTGTTCTCAATCCGCAAGGGAACCGAAAATCGACAATTCCTAAAATAATGGAATTTGGAATTGGACCGAGGGCATTGGAACCTGGAACCAAACTGATTCTATCCTGAAATCATGCTTATCCCTGGAATCCCACCTAGCGGTGGTTGTTAGTCCGGCAAAATAAACATAAGCTTGATATAAGTCGTCCCACTGTAAAGCTCAACATGCATTGTCTTCTCTCTCTTTACTTGATTTGTTTGATATTTGATAGAACATAGTACACTTGGTATTGTTAGTTTATTCCTGCATATATCAAGGCACATCTTGCATGTATTAAGCTTAACATGTTATATTCCACCAAAATTTGTTTAGTTTTTATAAGTCAACTTATTCACCTCCATCTAGGTTGCATTATTAGTCACAATATATCGTGCATTCATGAGAAAGAAGAAGTACAAAACAAGCACAATTAAAAACTTGAAGAAGATTCTAATTGGGGACTATGCTTTACAAGCACTCATAATGCAACAATAAGTGATAGAGTACGGTTGATAATGTGGGCAGCAATAAGACAAGCCTCGCCCCCAAAATTACTCTGGATAAGAGGCTGATCATAGAGAATGATCCTTCGCACTTTGGGTGTGCATGTTTTTCCAAAGGAGACAGTCGCGCGACATGACCCACTATTAAAATGATTCTTTGTGGCTGATTAAGTTCTCCATTGATATAACATATAAATGTTATTCGCTATCTTTTTAACAAATATAGTTTTGACACTGTTGAGGCACGAGTTTTGAAGGTCTACGGTTGTTGATTCATGGACTATACTCTCTGTAATCTGCACCAGGAAGAGCAAAAGAAGTTCTCTCAGCATTTGTCCTCGGGGATCTCTTCAATGCTTAGAAGGAAACAAGAGAAAGTTCGGATCTTAAGAGAGGATAAGAAATACCTCAATGAGGGTTTATACCTGGATATATACAGAGATGCCTTGCACTTGGCCAGAGGACCTCACAATGAGCTTGCTTATTGCTAGAATGAGCATCGCATATTTAAGTTTATTCATCTATTTAAGGATTATAGCCTGAGTAAAGATTGGGCCATGTTAGTTGTATTCTACCTATTATGGATTTAATTTTTCGTATCATAATTCTTCCAAGCTCACCTTTCAACTCTATCGATTAAGTAGACCCAATGGTCAGTTGGTCAATTTAATCTCAAATTTTTATATAAAAACCAGTTACATGGAAAACCCATGCATATATTGGAGACGCACTAGGATCGGACAACACTACAGATTAACAGAATCATAATTTACGATAATCAAGATCTTTGATGAGGAAACAATGAGTCTCTAACTTTCGAAATTTGGATAAAAAAATAACTGTGGAGTACTTCACAAATCTCTAGTCTCCCCTCTTACAACGATCTAAACCATACAAACGGATCGAAATCTTTACACGTCATCTCATTCCTTTTACTTATTTAATCGTTTTCACTAAATGCAACACGTGTGCTCTTTTTCTAATAAACATTTGAGACAATAGGTCCGTTAAGTTTTCAGGCAGATATTGAATATTGAAATTCTCGTCAATAGTTGGTCTTTCCCCACATGATCAGTTCAGATTTTCTCCTTTTTTGCTGTTCAGTTTCCCTCTCCGTCCATTCTATGAGGGGCATCTATTCCGACACTCCATTTTCCATCAAAAGAGCTTTGTTCTGCTTCTAGATTTTAGAATCCAAATTTATAGGGGAAATTTCTTCCGTCTCTTAACTTTTCCCTCATCCGTCTGGCATTTGAGTCAAAATTTGTACATAGAAGTCGACAATTTCAAATTTTACATTGTGAAATCTAACGTCAAAAGTCGTGAATTAACCAAACATTGACCGAACGAATTGGGCGAGTAACACACATCATGATGGTACTCACGGGTTCCCACAGATCTTCCTTTCTTGTACCGCTTAGGACGGCATAAAAGATTTCAATTGAACGCAACTTTGCTAATTTAGAATATATGCTACGATTATTTATAGCTTAGTATTTTGTTTCGTTTAGAAAAATTGGGAAACGCCGATCTAAAAGAAGTCATGGCAAAAAATAATAGTTAGATTGTTTGGATGGAGGAGGGGAGAGGAAAGAGGAGAGGAGAGAAGATATCATAAAATCTACAGTTTCTCTCGTTTGTTTTCACATGATTTTTCCATCTAAATTTCCGTCGCCCATTTTTCCTCCTTTTCCGAAGATACCATAACTTTTTTTTTCAAAAAATGTAAAAAAAGTGAGAAGGGGTGATTAGTCGATAATTCTCTTAAAGTATTGTTATAAGATCTTCATATTTTGGATTGTAATATTCGATTTGAGTCATAAGTAATTCTCATTTTGAGAGAGCCTATGATCACCGCACTACTAGATGCAATTTGGAGTAAAGGAAGAGTGATCTTTATGTTTGATACACAAGCTAAATCTATATCACGAACGGACTAGGATTTCCAAAAATTGAGGAGCAATTTGGAGATTGAATATGTGACCAAGATAGCTCAAATCACTTGAAAGTAAGTCTCAACCAACTCGTCCAACCATCTCAGTGTATCATAACTAATACTCTTTTTGAGCGAGCCCATTGTCACCTGCATTACTAGATGCAATTGAAGTAAATGAGAAGTGATCCTTACATCTGATACACAATGAATTTACTTCACAAATGAACCGAGATTTCCAAAAATTGAGGAGTAATTTGGGGATTCGAATCTATGACTAAGATGGCTCAAATCAACTGGAAGTCTCAACCAATTCGACCAATCATTTGGGTGTCCTAAAATAACATAACTCTTGGTACTCAGACTGGAAAGATAAGATCCGAAAGAAACGCTCTGTGATAAACGACAAGAACTTGCGTGGAGCTGTCTCCTACTAGAACTATTATTGATCCTAAACAGTAAAAACCTGCGACAAGTGTCACCCTCAATCACACTTCCGACACGTGGGCTTTCACATCCTAGTCTCGTGACGGAGAGGATTAGCCTCCATCTCTTGAATTTGCCGCACGTTTATTCAACAACCTCGTAACTGCAATTAGAGCACATCAACTATTATCACGTGAACAATATTGCTGGTTTTCATCCAATGTCAACTCGATCTTCGGGTTGAGCCCATCGATTTTACGTGGAAGAAACCAAAACCCAAAACTGTCGAAGTCGATTGGCTTTAGGAAAATACGATCGGAAGATGAAATTGAAAGGATCTGATGGGACGGGGAAGGAATCCTTTAAAGAGCGAATTACGCGAAACGAGCGCATGCGATGCATCATCATCAGGGTGAAGGAGATAGGTTCATTTCCACATGTTTAAATAATTGAGTTTTTGGGACAGCGCAGTTCGTATTCCACCAAAAGACAACAATAACCTCTGTCCTTAAAGCTCTCGGTACAATTATTGAAACGTGGGTATTGGTTTTGGGGCGCGTGGGGGGTGGGAGTTGTGTGGGTTGGGGACTTAGAGCGAGCTGGAATAAACGACCGCGACGAAATTTTTACCGTTTTGAAACGCTCCTCAAATCATCCCGATCCTACTAAATCTTGAACAATTTTCAGTTTCGTTGTACACGATTGGATTGAGATCCTGTTCTCTAGAGCGAGCTAGGGATTTACTTAGTGGGTAATTTGAAACTTCTAATCGCATGTACCATATGTCATCAAAACGGCCTTCTCCTCTCTCGAAAAACTTGAGATTGCTTATGTAGTCTAGTACAAACGTAGAGAAGCAATCAATTATCAACATACATTTTCTTATGACATTCACCATTATTTCAAAGATAATCTAGCTTCTCATTTATGGCGGTTATGGATTTTAGATATTCAGGATCATGTGTTTTCTCACTTTGGAGACTTCCCGATTGAAAATGATACACGCTTGAAGTAGACAATTTTGATTGCAAATTAGGATATGGTCGGTGTGAAGATTTCCTTTATTCAAAGGTACCATGGTAGAGGTTGAGATTAAAAATTTGCTAAATTGGATATAATTCCTAACACCGTCCAAATTGGACGAAAGTAAACGATCACAGGCTTTGTTTTCATTTATCCTTAGTTGGACGAATTTCCTTTCATAAAGCTTTTGATCGGTGGATTACAAAATATACTAACGTGAAGCTTAGTTAAATTATGAATGGGGATGATGTCCATATTCAGAGCCCACTATTTAGAACGCTAGATTAGATGATCCTCCGATTCCAGATGGAGAAAAAGATAACCCTTTTACCCTGAGCAAGCATGCATACATACTCAAACATCCATATACTTGTGCGTGCAGATGGTATGCCTTGGTTTGAAGTTTGAACAACGTGCCGGAGCACTTTGTCTCTGACAACTACAATAGCAAAAAGTTCAAAGAAATTAAGTACACATTAGCACGATGCACAAATTGAAACATGCATACTTGTTGAAAGATGCATTTGGTTATTTAGTTCATTTTGCACAGCCTGCGTTGAATTTTCATGATTCAATTATAAGATCAATGTCCAAGAGAAGAGTAGAGATAAAGCGATACGGATCAAAGTTGCAGCCCCAACACACATAACTCCTTACCATATTTAGCGCTCAAGGAAGGGGACTCCATATCCTTTTTTTATTTCATGTTCGGCAATAAATTAAAATTGGGATTTGTGTCCATTATAATATGATTCCTAAAAAAATATGGAATTGCATGTATTACCTGACAAAACCTACTATTAGGATTCGAAAAGCATTATCTTTTAATTTTACGACAAAGATCTCAGGTTAAAGAGAATTTGATGAATCGAAAAAACTAGTACGAGTGAACGTCCGCAAAGAAAAAAATTAAATAATAAAAATATAACTTCAGTGTTTTTTAGTCGTCGTCGTGATCGCCATCAGCACTGCTTTGCTTTTTGGCAGCATCAGTCTCACTAAGGGGAATCTCTCTCTCTCTCTCTCTCTCTCTCTCTCTCTCTACTATAATGCACCAGTCTAATGTCAAGTCCTGAGTATGACCCACCTGTTTAAACATCAACTTCTAGTCCATCACCTCACTTGTTATATCGGTATTATGGATCCATTTTATTATCCCTATATTTAGAGTTCCTGCAAAGTATATTAAGATTGGCGTACAAATTTGTATATTAAACAGTAGATCGTACCGTTTCTATGTATTAAATATGAATGTAAAAGCTACGACCATCCACATCCTACGATATGCCACTTAGGTAGAGCTCCGCCCTAACTTCTTATAAAAGGGAGAAATCCTGATCGAGCGTAATAACTTGCTACTCATGGAAGAACTAACATCTAGTGCTTCCTCCTCCTTAGTTGTCCCCTTTTATCATAAAGCCCCGCCCACTCTCCAGCAACTCGTCCACTTGATCCTGCAAACCCGAACTGAGGGATGGGTTTACTCCATCTTTTGGCAGCCTTCAAGAGACGAACATGGCGGTCTCGTCCTCACCTGGGGCGACGGCCATTTCCGAGGAACTACAAAAGACCCGTTCGCATCTAAACCCAGCCCCAAAAGGGTGCTCGAAGAAGCCCAATGCCTGGATGGTAAGTTCACTCATGGCAGCGACAACGGCGACCCTGAATGGTACTACATATTCTCGGTCACGAGGTCATATTCATCTGAAGATGGCATTCTAGGAAGAGCATTTCGCTCAGGAGGTCACGTTTGGCTGAGCGGTGAAGACCGCCATGAGCTGGAGATGTATGAGCATGATGAGCGGGTCAAAGAAGCAAGAATGTATGGAATTAAGAGCATAGTGTGCATATCAGTCCCTAATGGCTCCGGAGTTCTTGAATTGGGCTCCTCAGAGATCATTAAAGAAGATTGGAGCTTAGTTCATTTAGCCAAGAACCTCTTCCCTTCTCATTTCTCGAGCCTTCGAGTCGATCCTCGTGGAGAGAACCAACCCAACGATGCCAGGGAAGAACCGGCCCTCGTCGGTGTCAGCAAGCGTCCACTGTCTAAACCTGTGGGCTTGGCATGTCATAACATATTTAAGAAGAGCGGAATGAAGACAATAGTCGACGACGACGATAAAGAATCCTCGTTGTCGCCATCGCCGTCTGGCCCGTTGAGCCATGTGGAGGCAGAGCGGCAGCGAAGGGATAAGATGAACCAGCGGTTCTACGCACTCCGTTCCGTCGTCCCCAATGTGTCGAGGATGGACAAGGCGTCCCTCCTTGCTGATGCCGTCGACTACATCAAAGAACTCCGGTCCCGGATCGACGCATTGGAGTCCAAGCTCGTCAAGTCTGAGCCACCGTCTCCAAAGCGCCTCAAGAGTAATAGGGCTGTCGCTGACGGGACTGAAACAACGTCGCTGTCGAGCAAGAACAGCTCAACAATGGTCACGAGGACGTTGGCCGTCCCGGGGCCGAGAGAGATGACGGTGGAGGTGACGGTGGTGGGGCGGGAGGCGGTGGTCCGGGTTTGGAGCCCTAATCTGGAGCACCCGGGCGCGAGGTTGATGGACGTGCTTAGGGAATTGGGGTTGGTGGTCCAACACGCGAGCATGTCGTGTGTGAAGGGGATGATGCTGCAGGACGTGGTGATCAGGACTCCGGTCGAATGCTTGGTCAGCGATGAATCCATTAGAGATGCCATCCGGGGTAAGCTAGGCAAGGCGTGAATTTTCTGTGTCCATTTGTATTAAGGCATGGTTATTGAAGCAATCTCCATTATGGCCAAAAGACCATATCAGCTCATTCTCTTGGGCAGAATCTTTCAAAAGACCCAGTTAATTTTTGTCGTTGTGATTTCCCAATCGCGACGAAAACATCACAAATATGTTTTTCTAATGATGCTCCGGTTTGCAAAGTACTCTATTTATGTCGTGAACAGCAATAGTACAACTCTACTTACAATTTTCATCCTCATCTCCAAAGAATGAAAGCATTCAATTGTGCAATTACTCAACAATGAAGCTCCGATTCGATTTGATTTTCGTATTTTGACACCGATTGAGACTAATCACTTGGTTAATTAAAGGTGGCATATGGGTCAATAATGGATTCGACCAAAATCCCCCCATTTAACTCATATTTGTCATCTTTTTGCTAAACAATTTAGATGACTTATACTCAACCCAATCCAAACCCAGCCGCAGGACCTATCCAGAAACAGAACAAATGCTAAACAAATCTTAAAAAATAAATTAATGATAAATAAAAGACATCTATCGTCATTGCCATTGCGCCACTGCTCCTCCTATCGTCGCCGCTCTCTCTGTTGATTGCTGGCGTCATCGGTCCTCCTCGTTCGAACCAAGCAGTCATCGATGCCCAATGGCTCACGTCACTTACATATGGAGCACCAGAAATCGAGAAGTGATGAAGAGTTTGAGCTTGAGGAGCGACTCACATGAACATGTAAAGATCTTCTGCCAAGGCTCGTGTATTTACTAGACATCATTGGGAACAGATCCTTTAATTGAGAGCAGCGTTGCGTGATTACTCCGTCCATCGCGCGACATGAGAGAGAGAGGGAGAGAGAGAGATCTATGCACGATCAAAGAGATGAAGATGGTTCGTTGCCGGCAAGACCATCGTTGTTGAAGGTAGGGTTGTGCAAAGGAACCGGAATCCACCCGGACGGCCCGGAACCAGACCGGAACCGGTGATTTTTTAGGGAACTGGTCCGGTTCCCGGTTCCAATTTATGGGAACCGGTAGATACCGGTCCGGTTCCCAGTTTCATGGGCGGATCCGTCCACCCACCCACCCGGATCGACCGATTAATTTTTAATATTAAAAAAAATTAAAATTATTAATTAACAAACCCTCGATAGCAGTTGTTGCCTCTCCGGTTCCGTCTCTCTCTCTCTCTTCCCCTGATCGCCATTCCAATTCCGTCGACGGAGCTGCAGCAATCTCTGCGGGGGATTGGTTTCTCCCCCCTCCTTCCTCCATTCCTCCGATCACCTCTCAGATCTCTCTCGACAAGCCGCCGTCGATCTCCAAGGGATCCTCCAGCTTTGTCCGATCTCTATTGGGAATCCGTCGCCGCCACCGTCGCCCCCCTCCTCTTGGTCCTTGGAGACTCTCTAGGGTTTTAGCGACCGCCTTCCAAGCCCCATCTCGTCGGGGGCTCCGCCAATCAGGTAAGCCTCAGTGCGGACGCCAAGTTTCTCGGCGTTGCGGGGGGAGAGGGGTTTCCTCTCCCTCTTTGCAGCCGTGAAATCCGCGGTCGAAATCGATCGGCCGTGGCTTCGCTTGTGTGGAATTTCGTTCCTTGGTTCGGTTTAGGGCGTAGAATCGAACGATTTGCCTCGGCATCGTGCGTCAACGATGCGGTTGTGTTGATTTAGACAAATTGGTTGATGGGGGAACAAGTCTACTTTTAGGAAAATGCTAGCTTTAAGACCGGTTCCATGAATCGCCCGGGAACCAGACCACCGGTCCCGATTCCAATTTTTCAAAACCAGTCCTTAGCGGGCGGTTCCCGATTATAGGTCGGGAACCGCCCGCCCAGACCATGCACACCCCTAGTTGAAGGGGCACCATCGATGACGGTTCTCCTTTTTTTTTTTTTTTTTGGTTCTTCACCCTTTCTCCCTCTCTTCTTGGACATGACAATTCTCTATATCTTTTTATTTTTCTTCTGCTAAAAAAATTTTGGGGCTGAAATGGATTAACAATGCATAAGTTTTAGACCCACTTTAATCTGTTTTTAAATTTCTAAACAACCCATATCTCACCTAGCCCGTTGAATTTGAGTCAAAAAAAATGGGTAATGAACCCATTTTGCCTGCTCTACTTAGTTTGCATAAATTAATGGTAAAGTAGGATTGCATTATTTGTAAGATTATGGAACTAATTCATTCATTCGAAAAATTTTAGAATAGAATAGTACTATTTGCACATATCATACGAAGTCAGCTATAAACATAAAAATATTATTTCAAAAACTCATTCCTGCTGATTGAAATGTTTTTCCAGTCTGTTAAATTAGGCATGGTGCATGCGAAGCACAACCCATCCACAGGAGTTCCAGTTAAAAAAATGGTTGAAAAGATTGATGTTGTAAGAGCATCAACTACGCTTTCAGTTCTGTCCTTGTTTTGTTGAATTGAGTTTAAATTGAGGGGCCAATCGTCAAGGATAAACGTGAGGCTCGTTTGAAATTCAGTGACGAAAAAAGTATAGTCTACCCATGCGCGATTGACGCATAAATATTCATATGTGTCATCACTCTTCGTGATACTATAATTTTGTGTGTTTGTACTTACTGAAACAATCGGATCTCTCTCTCTCTCTCTCTCTCTCTCTCTCTCTCTCTCTCTCTGTCTCTCTCTCCTCTCTCAAATGGAATATCCCCTTGCTATACTGCGCAATCACTATTTAATTGTAGTAGTGCTTACACACACAGCCCAAAAAAAAAAAAAAACACGCACGCACAAGATCGGTGCAGTTAGGTGAGATTATTGAGAGAATTCCAGTTTAAAAATTGGAGATTATTCATTCAAATTTTATCGATTGCATCTCAATTCTTATATGTTAGTATCATCTACAAAGGTCAAAAGTATAAGTACAATCAATTCGTAAGACTTTTAGGATGTTTCATATATTCTTAAATAATTGAGTCTCCATACTAGCATTCTTAGATTATTACAAAAAAAAAAAAAAAAAAAAGGACTATAATTGTAATAATTTGAGAGACTCATCAATAGTTCCTTTTTATAATTAGGAATAGTCAAAATTAGCATGATATTAAAAACCGTCAAAATACTTAAAACTAAACTAGCTAAATTGAAAAAAAAAAAAAACTAGCTAAATTGAAAAATTTATCATTGGATTGATCGCCCCATCATATAATAAATATAATTTTTTTAAAATATGCTGATCTGTAACCATGAGGTCCTTCCAGTACCCATCTTCACGAGTTGATATGTTTGGGCATCTGCGATGACGTCTAGAAGTGGGAATGTAAGGGCATGACCAAGTTTCGTGCACGTGGCCAAAGCACAAACCGTTCCAGAAATTTTGTAAGATAGCGCCTCCCCTTTCGTGAGTTCCAAAAAGTCGGGATCTGCCCTGGTCACCTTTCATTTGATGCCACGCGCCTGTCGAGCATCGCAAGCTTTTCGTGCATGCATCGGCCATTTTCATTGAATGAATCCAAAATCCTGATCGCCAGCACTCGCCTTATCCTTTCGCTAAGTCAATTATTACGTACGATGATTCCTGTGATGGGATTACGATATCATCATCGCATGGCGAGAAATGATAGACGAGGACTACGAAATATGTGGTGTCATCATGATCCAGACAGGCGATTTTCATTTGTAATTAAAACCTCATATTAAAGATCGATTTCGAAAAATTAAAATTGAAATCCATCTATTAATTTCATGGATTCACCTAAAAATTGGATCGTCATAAAACCGATCCTCAATTCCCACAAAGCTTGTTCGGCCTTATGTCTGAGTTGAATTGTGAGCCATTGATTTGATTAAAGATTGAAAATTGTAAGGCAAAATAAATAGATAATACTCGTTAGTTAAAAACTTAATTTCTTTGAAAGTTATGATGTGATCTTCTTAAGATTTCTAGATATTAGAAACATGTTGAGAATTAGAAACATTAATCATTTTATTCATCTTTTTTCAACATCAACCTAATTAAATCATGAGAATGACCAAAAAGAGAACTAATTATAGTCTCAAAACAAATCATTGGCTCGTATGGACATCTCCAATCAGTTCTCTCATTTCTCTATATTTGTTTATATTATTTTGATTGAGAAAATAAGTAAATAGATTATTAAAATGAATCGGAAATCGAATCGATACTCATCAATTTCATTAAATTGGAATCAAGAATCAAATTAGCTCTTATGAGAGCCGTTGATTGCGGTCCGATTCGGTCCAATTCGGATGGGTCGAGCGATTTACAATTCTTTTGTACATCTCTACTATGAAGCACACAATATATTTTCGATTGTGGATGCGAAAATCCCAAACATTTGATATGTTCCCTGGTTGTCCAACCCTAGAAAAACAGCCTTTATGCTTATTATTTAGAGTAATGATGTGTAGTCCCTTTTTTTTTTTCTGGTCGAAATGTGTAGTCCTTTCATTTTCCTTTTCCCCCACCTTCTTTGACTATTCTGACGTCCTCGATTGGCAAGGAAACCATCACGAAATCAAAGCTCCATGCTCCAAAAAATTGCATGTGAGGCACATGGACGGACATCTTCAATCCGAGTCAACTGTTTTTGCCTGTCTAATCACGAAAGAAAGTATTTCGTCCTTCCATGCATTTTCACACATGCAAGCGTTTCCATTTCTTTATTTGCGTCCCTCGGTGGTCTGGTTTGATGGCGGCGGCTCGAATCGACTTTGCAATCGGAGTGCGTCCGCATTGATGTGATGACGATAAGCTCTGGAGAATCTGGAGCGCTGTTATTGATATCGTGAACAAGCTCTGGGCTGCGAACGTGGACCTGATCTGGTCATTTAAAATGTCAACAAAAGATGGCGGGACCGTACCCTTTTTACATAGATTGTCAAAGATGCTGATTTTCACGCCAGGTTAAAACATCGAGTTGATCCCGATTTTTCTACCTCCACCGATTCAAGATTGTCATGTGCCCCACGATGGAAGTCGCGTTGTGGCGTGACGTCGAATTTATGCATTATGAAAGTGCCGTACGGGTTCAGAGATCGATGCCAGCGTGCATCAAAGTTGACTTGGGCCCTTTCACGCATTGTGCTCGACCTGAACCCGCCCAGCCCCGTCGATTACTCGGGTTAAAGTTTAGGCATAGTTTCTGTCGAAAGTTGGGGGAGAAGAGCTCGCAGTACCAAGTACAATTATTATGGGCAAAAAAAAAGTACAATTATTGTCTGCAGAAAAAAAAAAAAATCGATTTCTCCAAAGGAATAAGGTGGGTACAATTCAATTAACCCTGACTTGAGGGCTCCACACGGTACAAACGCCAATTAACCCTGAGTCTGACTGACTCAATGATGGCACGAAACTGGCGCCCCTAAAATTGACATCCCTTCCAAATCTTTCAGGATTCGTCACTCTTAGTGGGTCGTGCTTCTGGCCTAAAGAAGAAAGTGGGTCGGGTTGGTTTTAAACATGGCATGATGAGAATTGACTTGGGCCAAGGGCTCATGATGGTATGTTGATCTCTGGTGGTCGCCAATTTTCCTCCTCTAGATTGGGATTTAGGATCCATTTCTCCGAAAGATCACTGCTCTCCGAAAACTTATTCCCCAAATTTTCGATATTCAAATGATGAAGAACTAACCGATTTATGAAAACGTTTTTCGTGAACTGAAAACAACAAATTTAAATCGGAAGAAAATAACTCCTCATTTTGATAAAGATGAAAATCACTTCTCCTAAATCACTATATAAGTCAAAACTAACTATTTTTCTCGAAAATAATTTCCATGGAAGATATCTTCCTATTGTATGAAGTTTTCGGTAAAACACTAGGGTGTGTTTGTTTTGGGGAAATTTTCGTGATAAAAAAAAAAAAAAAAAAAAAGCTTTTTGGGAAATCATTTTTCAAGAAAATGTTTTCACCAATTCTTAGGTTGTGGAATTCATTTTCTTAAACACGCGAGTTTTCTTTGACTATAAATGATTTTCTGTTGACTGATTATTTTCAACAAACCAAACGTATAAAATTACAGAAGCGGCGATTTCTTATTTTGTTGAGACATGCAATTGTGGCTTGTGTAGATCAAAATTCCTTGGTTTCAATGGGGATTCATTCTCTCTATGCTTTTGAATATGCGATTTGTTGATTTATCTCATGGTCTCATTGTAATGTAATTTGAGTGCTTTGGATATGCAAATTGATTAAAAGTAGGGCAATTAAATTGGTCGTGGATCAAGTTTGGATTGAGTCGAAAATTGTTTGACCCAAATCCACTATTTAAGCCATTTTAGCGTATTTATATGAAGTAGGAATTTGATGACACATACCCGACTCAACCTGTATCCGATCAATAGATTCAATACTCGATTGGACACATTTATTGAAATACTTTCATATTAAATCCAACATATGAAAATTAGTATCCACCTAGTTAAGCCACTCAAGCTCTTCATTTGTGTATATTATTTGGATAAAATTGCTAGTTTGACTATAAAATGCTAAAGTAAGTATTTTGTAGTGAATTTATATAATTACGGAAAAAAAGATACATTCCAAAGCTAACAAAAGAAACTTACAAAGTTAATAAAAAATAAAAATAAAAATAACAGAAGAAAAAAAAAATGAGAAGCTGTCTTGGTTATTTTAATAGAGGTGAATGGGAGCCCATCTAGTGAGCTACAAGACTTCTCTAAACTTAGAACAGTCTAAGGAGTCCATCAATTTCTCATACAAGGTGAATAGAGAATAATAAATGTAGGTTCAATTTGGGTAAACTGAGAACCCATTTAACATTTTTATATTTTTGGATTTTTACCATTATAAATTCATTTATAACTCATTTGCCAAACATAATTTACTTAACCCATTAAATGTGGGTTAAAATGAGTTTGGCTAGTCTAGCTAAAAGTAAATCGATTTTGCAATACATATAAGAACTTTATCACGAATACTTTATCCAGAGAACAAGATCGCTAAGCAAAAAGTAAGATAACGAGTGGGACTTGCGTTTGCCACATTTCGATTATTTCATGGTTGGCACAAATCCAACTGACCAAGAAAGAACATATAGGAAATGAGAAGAGAAGTTTATGAGCGCAACATTTGGAAAATATGAAGATTTCGAATGCGACGTTTTGCTCAGATCTCATCAACTCCGTTAATATATGCAATTGATCGTATTTCACACATCAAACAATAGGGGCCTGAGGCCTATCCAATTTCGAGCAACTTCAGTTCAATCCAATATTGATTTTGGTAGAACATCTATCGGTAACGAATGATCATGTACTCCTCAGCTCCTCCGTGGCGACTAAAGACTTAGAGGATCGATTCAGCCGCTCGATTTCCTCCAAATCTCCTCGAGCTCCCGCGCAAACGCCCGCTGCCTCCCGACCACGATCGTGATGTGGTCCTTGTTCTCGATCACCTTCACATGGGCTCGGCGGACCCTTCTCTGGACGCTGTAGCTACACTCAACGGGGATGAGCTCGTCATCCTTGCCATGGAAGATGGTCACGTCGCACCTCAGGTGGTCCCGCACCGTGTCTAGGTAGCCGTCGAGCTTGCCGGCCATGCCGCAGATGACGTTGTGGAGCGTGTGCCATGCCGCGTTGTGGGTGTGGCAGAAGAACCCCTCGAACAAGAACGTCCTGATCCTGTTTCACATGTTTTTCGGATGTTTATAAAATTTGGGTCTATTCAAATTAATCACAATTCATAAATCATCATTCATTCCTTTAGACAGGTCATTGTATATTCTACTTTCAAACAGAAAAGACTTCTATCAAGAGCAACTCAACAATAAACAGATGAGGGTCGTTTAGCTCCCTTTCTATGGTCAGACCAGCATTGGCATTGCCAACAATTGAAAAAGGAAATGCCAGTGAAACACGCAATAGCAGCATGAATTTCGGTATTCCTAGTTTGAATTAGCATATGGTCGTGTGTTATGTAAGGTTGGTGAGAACGGACGAGAAGCACGCACCTGTTTCTGGTGATGATTTTGGTGAGAAGCTCCCAGAATCGGTGGTTCTTGCAGGCGAGCAGGCACCATGCCCGGGTGATGTGCTCGTACCAACACGCAAGTGATGCGCCGAACGTGATGAGCGGCCACACCCGCCGCGGCGCCACCCTCCTCATCACGTACTGTGCCGCCTGCACGCCCTTGGGCACCGGGTAATAGGGCTGCATCACGCGTCCATACACGACTCAGGCTCATCGAAGAAAGGAAAAAAGGCAACCTTCGAATGCAACATGCCATCATGTTTTTATGTCCAAAATAACGTTGTAACTCTAGATAATTCACAATGAAGAGCATATATATGCGATATGAGTGATTTTGAGGATATTCGCCGTCGATGAAAAGTGTTTTGTTATTCTTGTCTCCGGCTGTAGGCACACGCGTTGCCGAATAATATGCCAATAATCATTCATTAATTTTTCATTGACCGTCTACAAAAAATAATTAGTAGCAGATAATCACAGTTAGCCAAAGATAGTCTATGGTTAGCATTTCTGTATATAAACTAATAATTACGGAGGCAAACAAATAAGACATTACAGCAGCACTGATTACTCTAATACCACGTTGAATTGAGTATGCAAGCTATCATATTTTAGAAGCATAAGAAAATATCGTCAATCAGCTCAATTCGAATTTGTTGTCATCTATACTGAGGCAAAGAAAGAACTGACCGGCGCGAGCAAGGTTAGGGACTTGACTGAGCCAGGGTGCTTGACGGCAAGCGCGAGGGCCAGAATGCAGCCCAAGGAGTGAGCCACGATGTGGAAGGACTTGACCTTGTAGGGCTCGAGCACCGACTGCTCGATCATGTCCAAGTGCTCCCTCAGCGTGTAGAGTGAGTCGCTTGGCTTTGGGCTCCGCCCAAACCCGAGCAAATCCACGGCGAAGAGCCGGTATGCGGACTTGGCCGAGTCAGAGAAGTTCGGGAACAGCGTCTCCGTCCAGAATGCAGAGGATGAGATGAAGCCATGAATGAAGAGCACGTCTTCACGGGGTTTATCTGACATTCCTATAAACAGCAATGCATCAATCGATGATATTCGCATTTCATCAACTAAGATTTCATTAGAAAATGTGGATGGCCAAAAGAATCAATTTCCCGTGTTTGCGCTAGCAGAAATTTTGCGGATCTACATTAGAAATTTTAAAATGCAATTTGCCCCAGGGTTATAAAAAGATATGTGATTTCAACCTCGTGCTGGGGCCGTGCGCATTGCTCCCCGACCTTTCTAATTTCTTACAATTAGATCCCACCATGAACTCTTCTTGAGGCCAATGCAACAAAGTATCATTGTCATTCCAAATCAGCTATAGAATTTTGACGGGGTAAAGACACGTTTGGAATGTTCGTTCACCATAAAGAATGACGTACCCAAGTGAAACTCTCGATGTGAAAGTTCGAGTTTGGTGGGGATCTCTTCCTAACTCATGATCTTCCATTTTTATCTTAAAATATGTAAGAAGCTTGCGATATGTCCCACGTTTTCTAAAGGGTACGTTGATTTCGGATGAACAAATAAATTCTTTATGACGATTTGCAACAGCCCAAAGGGTTATGATGAGGACCCTTTTTGTCTTCATTATAGCGTCTTATTGGTATTTCAACGATATTAATTGTTGATGCCTAATTTAGAATCAAACCCCAAAATATTTTCTCTCCGTATATTTAACTAGATTCATAGTATCATCATCTTGAAAATGCGCTATGACCTGCGATTATAAGAGTTGAGATACATATTACAGTTGATCCAACCAAAATATTACTTAAGATAAACCTCGTGAGAAAATAAAATTCCTAACATTGTAAGTCGAACATTTTCCAAAAACTGTCCACAACTTAATTCGATCTTCGACACCTCCTCAGGTCAAAACACATAGTAGGGACTCTCTGAGTTTGCCCTGTGTGTAAAATCTGTCATTTTTTCCCTACAGCCTTTAGTAGAAATGCTTGGTTTCCATATGATTTTGTCCAAACATGACAATTACATCAATCGATATAATTGACATTTTGTCTATATAATTCAATAGTTTACACCCTGCAAATATGTTTAGACATAATATCCTTCAAAAAAATGATATATTAAAGATTGGTTTTAGTCCTTTTATTTGAACTAACGAAAAAAAAATCATACCTTTAGCTCCGGCGACTTTTACAAAGAGGCTCCTCCTCCGCGATGCCCACGAAGTGCAATCCTCGCAGTCGCAGTCTGACCACCGACGGATCGGATGCGGCTGCTTCCGCACCATCCTCCCCTGCAGCATCTCCACCACAGCGGAGTCCACCGCGAACATAGTCGCGGCCTTCGCCGTCCTTTTCTTCCCCCTCTTCTCGTACAACCGCTTTATGGACTCTGAGACCTCCTGGAGTTTCGAAGGCCTCGTGTAGAGCGTGTCGGATATCTGGTCGAGCCGGAGCTTATTGACATTGCCACCGCCGCCCCCCGAGCTGAGGCACACGATCTTGGACTCGCCGAGCTCGGAGACCAGGATCTCGCCACCAGCAGCGCCGTGGATGGCCGCCCTGGCGGAGGAGGAAGAGCAGTAGCAGGGCTTCCACTCGGCCTCGGCGAGAAAGTCGGAGACCTTGAAGGCGAGGCAGAGGGCAGCGTCCAGCAGGTCCAGGAGAGAGAAGACGAAGAAGCTCACCACCTCGTTCATGAGCCTCCCGCATAAAGAGAGCACCCTTCTCGATGTCGCTGCTACTCCGTCCATATCCTACGTGAAATCCCGCCACTGCCGCTGCGGTCACCTTCGCTGCAAAACGTCAGCGAAGGAGCATTCAGGGCTTCGGGTTCAGGATTCTTTCTACGGCGGCACTTCTTGCTTCTGGGAACTCTTTTTTTCCCCCTAATGCTGAGTTTTAGAAATGCTATGAGGAGGAAAGGGAAAAGAGTTTGGGAAGTGGGGTTTCTTGTGGTTCTAAGGATTCTTTTGGTGGTTCTTGAAAGTGCTGGGCGGGGGGATCAAACGGACCACCAGACCACCATGAACATTGAACCAACTTCTAAACTATGGATGTTTCGATGTTGTTTGGTGGTGGCTTTATTATTAGCAAAAGCGTGTGGGAAGAGTAATGTCCATGTTAGAGAGAGAGAGAGAGAGAGAGAGAGAGAGAGAGAGAGATGGAGCAGACTAAAAGGAGGAGCAGATAAATGAATTGATGGTATCCATTTAAGCATATGGGGGCGATTTAGAGAGGTAGGTGGTGGTTGAACCCACTCAGAGTTTCAAGAGAGGAAAAAAAAAACAATGAACCTCTGCAATAGTCCTCCATGGACTCTCTAGTCTCTCTCCACATATGCACCGAAAGATGAGAACACATTGAGAGAGAAACTTAGTTTAAAGCTTCCATCGAACAACATCTTCTTCATCAATATAAGAAAACCTTGTACGGAACGGTTGTTGGCGCTTTTAAATTTTTAGAGTTTCCAGAAATTCTGATGAGGCGTTTTCTAAGGTTTTTGTCCATTGTTTTCATCTTCTTTTTTTCTTCTAAAGAGGTTAACAGCTCATCCTAAATGGGTCAAGGGAAAGTTGCCTATACTCATAAATGAGAAGAGTATTCAGGAACCCACCCCTCAAAGCCTCCCGTCCATTTATTGCAGGCTCTCTTCACCACGTGACTCCCATTCCTCTCTTAGCTAGGTTTAGCAGCAGCATACCCCACCGTATTACCACCGTCCTCGGATCCTGCCGATGTCTCTAAAGATCCATGTGGTTTCTTAGCCGTATAACGATTCAACTAAGGAGTACATAGCGCACGTAGTACATCTAAGCGTGTGCTGTCGAAGTTTTTTGGGCATTCTGGTAAAGGGTTCGTTCAGGCTTTCAGATAGGTTCCTTATGTATGGCGAGTGATGGACTAAGGTTCGAGCGCGATGCCAAAGAAGTTCTAGAGCAACTGCCAATGTAGTAATTGTACAGTAATCAAAGATCAGAAAAACGTAGTGATCTTGAACGGTTTCATTGCCTTGTGCTGTGTAAGATGGTGCACTTTATTAGCTTGTTCATCACTATCGCATACAAACAACTTGTTAAATAAGATCTGTCTTTTCACATCGCTCATTTAATATATATATCTATATGCTCTTACGACACATTTCTTCCTTCTTCCTTACCGATGTTAAGGATCTTCCATCACTTTGGGATTGGATCCTCCAACATGTTTCCAGAGTCAAGTTTCGCCCCAAGCTTACTTCCCTTGTCAGACCCCTTGCTATTCTCAATCTTGCACGTGAGTGGAGGAAGAGCGGGGAGAAGCCTCATTGCTGATGGATCACGTTTACAAGAGGATATGTGTTGTTGTCTTATATTCATTTGCTCTCCCTCCATCTATGTATTTATGTTAAAATAATTAAATATTAAACTACATATTCATCTAACAATTTAAGTTTTTAGAACAGCTTACAATGACCTCACGAAAGTTCATATAATATGAGAGCTGGAAATCATGAGTTCAAATCTTTATAAACCCTATTTTCCTCCCTAATTAAATATGCCCAAACGTTTAGAATTAGATAAAAAGACGAGACTAAATATGAGGAAAAGTATTAGATAATTAACTATTAAATAACGCATTCGTCTAATAATTTAAACTTTTAGAACAAGTTATAATGGTCTCACGAAATTTCTCAATTCAAACTTCTGGATTTGATCTTTTGTCCAACGAAATCACAGCATTAAGAAACCTTGCGAGTTCTCCTGGAGACAATGCTTTGCGAGGGAGACGTTTGATTCGTTGGGTTTCCATCAGCCCTCAATGAACTTAGGCACATCAACTCGTGGCTGCGGTGGAGCTCTGGTGGCTTGGACCGATTGGTGCAGAGCCCTATTGCCAAACAAGAGGACACATGTCATTGATGGCCCACTTGAAGATTCCTCAGGTCTACCTCTGCAGGATTAGAGATATATGCATTTATTGTGAGCATTTATGGACTTTCCCGAACCTCGTGTTTCGATTTATTTTTGGCAATAGCAAGCGACCGTCGACCCCCCGCGTAGGATTTATATTGCCCCATTGGCATCAAGCTGTTGATATGCAATAAATAAATAAATAAATTATTGTTCTTTGTTTTTAATTTTTGGTCTTTTTTTTTTTTTTTTTTTGATCATTTGAGTTTGCATAATTTTTGTTTAGATCGAAACTCGTTAACTAGTCGTGAGGGCGTGCATTTGGAAGATGAAGTGTTTTTTTATACATGAGTGTCATTCCCTTGTATTGTACAAATTCCCTATATTTTTTTTTCTAGAGAAAATGCAGATATTAATGTGGACTAACACGTTAGTGTCACGTCAACATTGATTGAAGAATTCAATATTCATAAATTTCTTTAGAAAAATTATACCCTAAGAATTTTTTTTTTTTTTTTTGGTCGGAGACCCAAAGAGTTAGAGAAAGAAATAAGAAGGCGAGGCTATGGAGGCCGTCACTGGGGTTGCACGAGCCCAAGGTAAGCCAAATTTGGCTTTGGCTTGCCGTGGTCGCCTTACCCTAGCCGTCACCTAGCAAAGGCGAGGTTGTGTGACATTAGGCCTCACCAAGGCAAAGTCACACAACCGCAAGCCAGATCTAGTATGAGGCAAGCCGCAAGCCATCTCCCTCTCCCTTGTCATCTCTTTTTTCTTTTGCAAATTCCCTTATTTCTCATTTTTAAAAATTTTAATTTGTTTTGTGTATTTTTCAATTCATGTATTTTTTAAGAAAAAAATTTAAATACCACGTCAACATTCAACCATAATCTAATGGTAATTAACAACTTTGTTCATAATTTTGGTGGAGAAGTCCATTTGAACCAAAAAGAGCATATATTTTAAACACCCAATTGCACATAAAAAAATTGAAGGGATCAAATTGAACAATTTAAAAAATTTAGCGGCCTCTAATGTTGTTATCCCATTACTCATACAGAGTTGCATCTTCCCCCAACCGGAGAAAACCTTCTAACTGGTGAATCCCATATATAAAAATTATTCATATTAATTTTTGGATTAATAGCATGAAAAATCTTAAATTGATACATATGCGATAAATTTATTTGAAACTAATTTTTTAACCACCAAAAAACCTCCAAAGTGATACACCTATAACAAATTTATACTTTGTTAGTTTCCATTAAATTTTATTATCAAATTACTAAATTGGATTATATATGACAATTGACGAGTATCCTAATTTGGATTTTATCCTCCATTAACAAAAATTAATATAGGGTAAATTTTTCATAAAAAAAAAAATTGGTTGTCAAAAAATTAGTTTATAATAAATTTATCATAAGTATATAAGTTTGGATTTTTTCGTAATATTAATATATATTTTATATTCATATGTAAACCATCAATTAAAGGTAGAGATGCACGGAAACCTTAATCTATCTAACATGCCCTCGAAAGTGCAAATTATCAAATTCAACGGTACTTTCAGATTTTCCTTCTTCTTTTTTATTGTGTTATCTTTCTTGCAGTCGTCTGGCAATGGTACGAAACAATGGGCCCTAGGATATTGACCAAGGACGACAGAAATCATAAATGCACCTGATAATTATTAATTTTAAACGGTGGAAATTCACGAATGACTATTAAAGAAAAAAAAAAGTGTTGGGGAACATGATGACACCGCGAGGATCAAATTGAAGCAAAGTCCACGGGGGGAATTGAATGTTCTTCACAAAATCGGTGCTCGTAATTACGTACCGCAGCAATAAATTGCTTGCCGAGGCATCATGATACGATAGGCATTCAAAATTTGCCGTTCGATTGGTTATGTCATGAGCATGGGGTCGGCACTCATGATGATAAATCCTTAGGTTTAATTGATCTAAGTACAAAGATATTAGTAAGCTCGTGATCGGCATATTGCCATTGAGTGCATATGCTCCCAAATCCAATGCGAATTGGACCGGAAAAGACGACCTATCTTGAATTCGAAGCCCAAAGTGTCTGAGGTCTTGTTCAAGCATTTGATAAGCCTTCAACCGAATAAAAGTCTAAGACTGCATTTGTCAACCGAGATAAAATTCAAGATATGATATGATTTATTATATCCTACGTTTGGTGCTCACTCAAGACAAGATAAAATCAGATATAAAAGGAATATAGGCAGGATAAAATAATCTCATGGGAGAGATGGAATAAAGGTGGATAAGATTTCTAATGTCCATAATAGAAAATTTATTTTTCTCGAATAACAAACTTATTAAATTAACAAAATTAAAATTCTATTTCAATATAAATATTATTTGAATTCTAATTTAAGAAATTAAAAATGAAAAAAAAATAGAAATTTATTTTAAATTAATCTTATTTTAATTTATATATTCAACTTTAATTCTATCTTAAATAAACATTCAATCATATTAAATATTTATATTTATTATATATTGTAGGTATTTTTGTATTTTAGGTATGTTAGTACGGTTTACTATTTGATAAAAATTTATTAAAGAATGATGAAAACGGAAAAAAGAAATAATAAAGAAAATAATATAAAAAAGAGGAAAAATAAAATAAAAATAAATTAAGGAATAATGTTACAAGAGATTTTCACCATCTTCGTTTATGAACATTTAGGTTCATTTATAATGATATGCCATTTATATAAAAAAAAAAAAATGTACATGATATGACGTGAACATATCCGACTTTAATACTACGATTCACCAAATGATGGACTGGATATAAAAAAATCCAAGGATTTCATATCTTATCTTATCTAGTCCTATCATGATTAGAAATCCGGACGACCAAACATAGCCTAAATGTCAACAATATTTTCTTTATTAGTCAGTTTCTCCAACCAGTTTCTAATTTATGAATTGTGTGATTAAATGTAATTCACATGTTATATTAATATAAAATAAATGATAATGTGGAAATATCTTATATCACTTAATTATGAAATTTATATTCTTTTTGTATACATGTGGTGTCTCACCACCTATTAATTTTAAATTTTTGGGTTAAACTTTTTAACACGATATTATAATTAGGTTTTGTTGGTTATTTAACTTATTTTGTGCATGTATCCTTTCTGCCCTAGTTTATTTATCACATACGTCCACTCTCGTTAGTCAAATTTCACACGTCGTTCATAATTCTTTAGATTTTTTTTTTTTTTTTTTTTTGCATATATGTGATCTTCATCCACTTAATAGTTTAGGTTTTATTATTGTTTTATTAGAGTTAGGTTTTGCCTCTATTTAATTCCCGAATATGTCCACCCATTTTCATTGAATTCCTAATTCCTAATTCAAATTGTACGTGAGGGGCGTTAAAATATGCCACTCTCTCCCTCCCTTCAACGACCTATCGTGGCTATTGCACCACCGCCATGTTCCCCTTGTCTCTCACGTCGGCCGACATCTCTATTGTGTGCCCTGTTTTCACACTCCAAGCCAACACCATGCCGTAGGCTCCATGGAGAGAGAGGGAGAGGAACTAGGGTTTCTCGTGTCTGTAATTGTGGGGGTTAAAAGTCTATTACTATAGATTCTTTTTAGAGTTTACAAATCTTAAGAGTTGGTTGGAGGAAAATATAAATCACCCTATCCAAAATATGTCAATACACGTGCAAACACGAGATATGGACACAACTATATCAAATCAAATCAAGTAAGTTCGCATGAAGAAGGAGGAGTGGACATTGAGTAACTGTTGAACAAACATAAATGAAATCCACAACCAGTATCCAACGTTGCGCGGCAGCGATCAAAGGTTTTTCTTCTATAAAATAATCAGCCATCTAGGTGGGAGAACGAAGGTTGGATGTTGAGGGAGGAGCTTCTCCCAAAGTTCACCACACATTAAATCTCTGCAACCACAAATTTCAGAACCCACAAAAGTCAACGCTGTGTGTTTATTAGCTTCTGCTCAAGCAAAAACAGAAGTCAAACAAACAGCTAGCTCTCTCCCTCTAGATCTCTCTCTGCATGGAGCCCCTAGATTTCCTATCCAGTGACATTTCCTCCCTTCAGCGCCACAGCTTACCTTTCCCTCCGTTCGTGAGCTCCACGTGTGAGGTAGAAACTGAACCGATGGGAGTCTCGAGGTTTGACCTTCCCCGCTAAGGCAGTCATCACTTCGTCAGAGTTTTCCATCACAAGGCATCATCATGGATAGCACAGTTAATAACTGTGAAACTTTCCATTTGGATTTCGCCATATACAATGTGGTTTAACATTCAATTTCACTGGTTTCAAGAGCAACAAAAAGGAGAGAGAGAGAGAGAGAGAGAGAGAGAGAGAGAGAACTTCTTGAGGCGTTGACTCCCATTGAATGAAGCAGCAAACCAGATAAGCTACGGCCGAAGCTGTGTTGTCGAGGTTCTTGAGTAGACGTCATTGTTCAAGGCTCGGTTGTCTTTTTTCTTCTCTGCATCAACCAACGGGATGATGGAATTTCTTTTGTTCAGCATTATAAAATCTTATCTATTGAATATGTCAGAATTCAGAAGTAATTAAGACCCTTCGAGCATGAGCTGTGTTGTCATATGGACATGTTAGAGACAGAAAGAGAGAGAGAGACTCTCTGCATCTTCTCGAAACTCTGATCGCGTCATGTGGTGGTTAGCAGTTGGCGATGGCAAACTGTCTGCAACTATAGCTTTCAAGCTTTGGTAAGAAAAAAATTTGGAAGAATAAAAATTTCTCATGTCAAGCACATACTACTTTGTGCTTCTTCTTTTTGTCATGATTGTCACAGATGATTTCTCAGATTTCATCATGCTACAAAAACAAAATAACGACAACGAGATACAGAAAATTGAGCAGTTGAGAACCGACAATAAACTTTATACATGGTCCAAACCCGACTCGGTTTTGCTGCTAATTACTGACACAAGGTTTAAATTAGGAGAGAAAAGAAACTTCGCTTAACCTTAGCTAAAAAGTATTATATTCATGAAATTTGCACCTAATGTGCGCAATATTTGAGTGCACCCGATTGCTGTGAGCGGAATGCATATTGGCAATCCTATATGGAGCCTCTCAAATTTAGCATACCTCAACATGAGCCCGCCTAGTGCTCGGGCTCCGCCGGGCTAGATCGGCTCAAACGACCTACTCGGGCAAGCTTCAGAAGGCCATTCACTACGTAGAAAGCCCGACCAGGCACGTCCAGGTTTGGAGCGCGCCTCTGCCCGACTCGGCGGGTCGAATTAAGCTCCCCAACGCATTTACTTCTCAACAAATTCCGGCACCTTATAACTTGGACATCTACATTTGAAACTCTCATGGGGCTAACGAACCTCGGATCACTCTTAATAAAGGGGCCCGATTAAAGGCCCGAAGTTGAAGAGTAAAGCCCAATTCAACCGGTCTTCCTCGAACGCATGGGCCTCGGCCTCTTTACAGGTGTATTGCGATGAGCCCAATGTATTGCAATTCAACTCGGTAGACTTTGAGGCCCATTTGTGCTCCATCTCGAATCTAATCTTGCTCCTAGATTAAGCTAGTGCAAAAGTTCGATTGTTCAAATCAGTGAAACTTTTTTCTAAAAAAAAAAAACAGAGAGAGAAATGATTCCGTGAGTATTTTTAATATATTGTGAAAATAACAGTTTATTTTTAGTCATGAAAAACTAAATAACAAATAATTATAAATTGTTATAGGATTCACTTATTGAAGAAATTTATTTTGAGTCAAAAACTTTTTCAAAAATTTGTGACTTAAAGCAAATTATTATTCTCACAATAACCTAAAGACTATAATACTAGCAAAGTCTAAAAAATAAAAATCAGTGAAACTAACCCACGGGCTTTAGAGACAGGGATAAAGTATGTAGAAATGCGCAAGACGCGCTGAAAAATGGTGGTCTAGCCGGCCTCGTCTTATGTGAAACAGGACATTTTGAAGCCTTGCTCGCGCACATCCCAGGCAACGCCCGACTTTGTCCTTGTCGGGATGATCACCATGTATTGTCCTCGACCTTGTTACGAAAGGTTTGTTGTATTCATCATTGGTTGTCGAGAAAATGGAGTTCACCTCCATGCAAAAAGATGATGATGACCATGACGACGACGACGACGAAGAGTCCATCCTCACCAATGTTCAATAAAAATATGTAAAATTTGCAAGACTAGCAACAAATGCATACGCCACACTCTTCAATAAAATGCTACTCTATATAGGTCCCATTTTGTTTGACATTTGGAATGGGTTTTTGGGCTCTAAAGGAGTTTAGCCAAATGCAAACACACGTCTGTTTCAATTTTTTTGATGATTTTGACAATATGCAATTGTATCTCCAAATGGCTCTAAGGGCCTTTAGCCCAATATAACTCTAGAGGTACTTTGGGAAGTTGCATCTTCGGAATGCAAGTCCAACGGTACTATTCATCTTCTTTGGAGAAATGAATGAAGGCCGACGATCGCCGGTCAAGGAGTTGCCTGCACTGGTGACCGTTACTTGAGGCGTCACCTGACCCCAGCAACCGCCGCCTAGAGGTTGCGGCCACTCGACGCTATTTGTATTTTCACAAATCCTTTTAGCTCAAATGTATTTGTATTTTCTCAATGACATTTGTCCAAAATCAAACCAAACAGGCCCATTATTTTGTTATGACACATTCTTCATGAATGTATCATAGCTGTCGTTGTTGTTGTCCATTCTCGTCATCATCCATAATATCATTTTCTATGATTTATCATATTCTCACTCGTAAAAATATAATAATTGAAAAAAAAAACGAAATAATCTAAACTAAATCCCAATTAAATTAAAGCTGTCATTGTGGTCAGGACGGTAATTAAAAGACAGAGACTAATGACCTAACCAAAACCTAAATCTTGTACCATAAAAACTCAGATCCTAATAATCCAAATCAAGCTCGGATTTCTTAACCAAAAAGGAACTCGAAGCCTTCTTCCCCACGCCCCGCCAGCCAGCGTCGGTCGCCCGTCATTCCAGCGAAATCCCGAAACCGCCCTTCCCTCCGGCGGGGGCCAAGGCCGCGATTCCGGCGAGCCACGTGCCCAGGAACGTAAATTCGCCCCCCAAGTCGTCGCCCCCTCACTGAGAAAAGTCGTCACTAAATTGATTTTTAATTAATTTTAATTTTTTTTGGGGGGTGGAATAAATCCCAGTCGTCTTCCTCCTTCCTTCCTCCTCCTGACGCCCTTCGCAGATCAGAGAGAGAGAGAGAGAGAGAGAGCGTCGCCGTCTCCGATCCGAGATCCGATCTCTCTCTAGAATCCCCAGATCCGCCGCCGCCGCCGCCGCCGCCCCATGGCGATCCCCGCCGCGCTCCGCCTCGCGGTCCTCCTCGGGGTCGTCCTATCGGCGGCCGTCGCCGAGATCCGGTTCTCCGAGATCCGATCCGACGGCCGGGGCATCATCCTGCTCGACGAGTTCGGGTTCACCCACCGGGGCCGGCTCGAGCTCAACGTCTCCGGCGTCGCCCTGTCGAAGACCGGGCTCGACCTTGCCGGCGTCGGGTTCTTCCTCTGCACCCGGGACTCGTGGTTCAACGTGCGGAAGCAGCTCGAGGACGGGGAGATCACCTGCGCCGTCCAGTCCGACTCCGTCAGGCAAGTCCTCACCTTCGACAAGCTGGGGCAGAAGACGAGCTACGACACGGAGTACAGGCAGGACGACGCGAACCAGTACGCTCTCGTCTTCGCCAACTGCCTCCAGGATCAGCAGCTCCGGGTGTCCATGGACGTCCGGTCCGCGACGTACAACCTCGAGGGGAAGAGCGACCGGAGGGACTACCTCTCCGCAGGCAAGACCGTCCTCCCCAGGGTTTACTTCCTGTTCTCGCTGATTTACTTCGTGCTCGCTGGTCTCTGGGTCTACGTCTTGTATAAGAAACGGTTGACCGCGTTTAAGATCCATTTCTTCATGCTGGCGGTCCTGATATTGAAGGGTTTGAATTTGTTGTGTGAGGCGGAGGATAAGTCGTACATTAAGCGGACGGGGAGCGCGCATGGATGGGATGTGCTGTTCTATATATTCAGCTTCTTGAAGGGGATCTCCCTCTTCACTTTGATCGTGCTGATCGGCACTGGGTGGTCCTTTTTGAAGCCTTACTTGCAGGACAAGGAGAAGAAGGTTTTGATGATTGTTATCCCGCTCCAGGTTGTTGCGAATATCGCTCAGGTAGTGATCGATGAGACCGGGCCTTTCAGTCAGGACTGGTTCACTTGGAAGCAGGTGTTTTTGCTCGTCGATGTGGTGTGCTGTTGTGCAGTTTTGTTCCCGATTGTCTGGTCGATTAAGAACTTGCGTGAGGCTGCCAGAACTGATGGGAAGGCGGCAGTGAACTTGATGAAGTTGACTTTGTTTAGGCAGTATTACATTGTGGTTATATGCTATATCTACTTCACGCGCGTAGTGGTGTATGCGTTGGAGACCATTACTTCATATAAGTATCTCTGGACAAGCGTAGTGGCCGCAGAGTTGGCGACGCTGGCATTCTATGTGTTTACTGGGTACAAGTTCAAGCCTGAGGCTCATAATCCTTATTTTGCTATTGATGATGAGGAAGAAGAGGCAGCAGCTGAAGCTTTGAAGCTTGAAGACGAGTTTGAATTGTAAGCGACGAATTAAGGGCTTTTGAGCGATGAAGCAGCTGGCATAGTGGTTGATTCGGGATATTTGAGGTAGACATTTAAGCGTTCTGAGTATTTCATAGTCTAAATCATATTAGGCGTGCTTGTGTATTAAAAATGTGTTCTTTTCTGCTTTCCTGTTTCCATACTTGTAAGATGGTACATATTGTCAAATTTACATCTGCCCACTGGATGATATTGTAAGTCACGATACTGAATTTTGCAATAATTTTGTGGAGCAGTTATATGTGCATTTCTTCTTTGCTCATTACCTTCCATTTTCTTGAAAATTGACTGTGATAATGCTTCATGCATGTATTGAGCCCCTTCCTTTGTCATTAATAGTTTTTAAGTTCCATTACTGAACTAGTAGTCCTGGAAGTGGGAATTTATTTTGGGCTATTACCCTGGTTTACTCATCCTTGATATCTACAGAACATTTGAAATCAATAAAAACAGCCTATGTTCTATCTTAGACTTAACAATTACTTATTCCCTATATTAAGCTTAAGTTTATGGCAACATGAATTGTTTGTCTATTCATGCATATCTTACTTCCTTCAAAGGTGTCTAACACTTGACTAGCACTTCTTTTAGGGAACTTTTCGAGCTTACTTTTTTGGTGCTGCTTGGCTTTGCCAAGGGTCAACAGATTACAGTTTAACTTAAACATATGATTAGGCTATAGTGCCGAAACAAATTAGTGTTCTTCTTTTTTTGCTCCTATTGATAGCTTAATTCCTACTTCACCTTGTTTAGTTAAATTTAGACATCCATGTGAAAAATCAACAGGGTGGTGTCTTATTGGTATTGAAAGCGGTGTCTTTGTTGCTGAAACCATAATACTGAAGCTTTTCCGTGGCTGTAGGAAAATACAGAAAGCTTGAGTTGCATCCAGATATATTCAGAAGTCAGAACTACTTGATTTAAGTAATATGTCAGTGTTATTGTTATAATTTTAGTCACAAACGATGGGCAAGTGGAACTTGGTTTTTGTAGAGGTTAGACTGAGTGGTTTATTTGTACTTTTCTGAGAAATTCGTATCCTTGTGGTAATTACTCTGTACAATAGGTTCTGTTTAGTGCTTGGTGTGTGAGAACTCTTTATTACATTGTTTTGTTTTTCAACAACGACCACTGAGGAGAATCACTAGGCAAACCAAAATCACCTCTAAACAAGCTTATAGTTACATTCTTTATCAATTGGATGATTAATTTATATCCTAAACCTTTTTCTTTGGACACGCATCGGACATCCTCAACCTATGCAGAAATTCTCGTCTTCTCTGAAGAACTAAACCTGATGGCAAGTGATGCTTTTTTTCCTGCTAGGAACAAATGTAAATTTCATTTCTAAATAACAGGTGCATTGTGGAGGTTTCGTGTTCACATCAACAGCTTACAAAGTTTTGTCGTCAGTTTTTGGTTTTTACATGGTTTCTGTGTTAGAGTTTGGAATCTTATTTTCCTCTGGTCTCCGCATTGTGCTTGTTAAAGAAAATAGGCACATATTCATGAGTTGATAACTTTTCATTTCATCAGTGGTAATTACTACTCTCTCATTCTATCACTACGGGATCTTCCTTTCTATGATAAGCATATAAAGGTTGCAACTTGATTCCTTCCTCCTAAACCTAGACTTTGCATTGTTTTACCCCTCCTATTGGTTGGGATGAGAGAGGGAAGCGGTTTATTCTCCTTTAGTTTTTGGTGTTGTCGAGGATGATGTGCAGGTGATAGGGAACTGTGATAAGTTCTGATATGTAGGAGAAGTTTTGTGAGAACTAGTTGTCACTTGGATTGTTAGTCTTAATTAGCGGGTGGTGGTCATGTTCAGGGATGATGGGCATCAGTTTGGTCGTGTGTTCTCTCTATTGATTTCCTTTCCTTTTCGCCTTCCCAGAAGAAAAACAAACTCATCCTTATCTTATGTTGCTTAACGAATCATTTTTCCTTTCCTGACCATCTCTCTCGTAATATTTCTCTATAGGGCTGAGCGTATAGAACCACCCGACCAGACTGATTTATTTTTTTAATTTTTAATTTTTTAATTTAATTTCCTAAAGAACAGCACAATCACCCTCGTATACTGTGGGTGTGTTTGGGAATAGCCTTGAGAAGCTACTTTGAAGCCACAAAGATCCCCGGGCCAAGGATGGGGTGTTTGGTAAAAAAATTTCAGATCCCTTTTGCAAAATGTCAGCCTTCATAAGGTTGAAAGCCCAAGGCAGGTAGGTTGGGGGCTGCCTTGGGCTTTTAGCATGCCAAGAATGCTGAGTTGAGGGGCTAAAAAAAATTTTCTTCCCAAATTTTCCTCATTGATTTTTCGTTTTTTCGATTTTGCCCTCACTATTTATTGTCATCTTCTTCTCCGCGAGCGATCACTGGTGAAGGGTAGGCAATCGCGGGCAAGCGATCGGCGGCGAGCATCGCCCAACGACCGTCGTTGGGGGGTGGCGCGACCAACGTTGGGGGGTGGTGCGATCGACACACCATCTGGGTCGCAACGAGGTCTGGGTTGTCGCAACCCATATCTGGGGCAATAGGGTCGCAAGAGGACCTTGCCGTCGCAACCCATATCTGGGGCAATAGGGTCGCAAGAGGACCTTGCCGCCCCCGATCTGGATCGCGCAACCTCGTCGCCCTCGGATCTAGGTCGCGGCGGCGTTGCGTGACCTCTCACAACCCAAATCCGGGCGACGAGGTCGCATGACCCGGCTCAAGGTAGCGAGGTCCTCTTGCGACCTCGACACCTGGATCTAGGTCGCAGCGGGGTCGTCGGAGGTCAAGGCGGTGTCATGCGACCTCGCCACCCCAGATTTGGGGTCGTTGAAGGTCGTGGCGGCGTCATGTGACCTCGTCGCCCCAGATCCGGGGCTGGCGTGGTTGTCGAAGGTCGCCTGACCCAAGTGGCCTTTGTCGGTGGTCTTCGGGGTAGCTCGACCCCGGGCAGCCCTCCCCAGTCGTTGCCGGGGTTGCTTGAGTCAGATGTCGGCCGCTGGTGACAAATTTCAATCGCTGGCGACCGCCTACCCTTATCAGTCAATTTTTTATTTTATTTTTCTTTTGATAATTTTTTTATCATAAAAGTCCTTTGTAAATATAATTATCCTAAATATCATTTTGCTCAAAGGTACTTCACAATGAACTTTTAAATTGTAATTTACCAAATACAATTTGCATTCTAACTTAAACCTAAAGTCATTTGCATTTTCCCAATGGCTTTCCCCAAAAGTCCAATCAAATGCACCCACAGTCCCCTCACCCATGTTCACTGGGACACAGAACTAGGAGCAAGGAGAGACAGAAAACCCATCGCAAAGCCTCGGCCACCATGTGTGTTAAAAACTGAACCAAACCGAATTTCGGTTTGGTTTTCATTAAAAATTGAAACTTTTTTGACCGGTTCGGTTTTTATCCGTTTAGTTACCGAATCAAACCAATAAAATCTAAATTTTTTAATTTTCCTTTATTATATTTTTTTTCCTTTTCTTTCTTTTTCTTCTCCCTTCATTGGCTCGGTCGCGCCACGATAGGCAAGTCTAAGCTTGCCTTGACGCCATGTTAAGTGAGCTCGGCCTCACCACTCACCTTTGGCTAGTCACGGCCACCACCGTGGCCGACGACCAACCAATGAAGAAGGAGAAGAAAAAGAAAGAATAAGAGAAAGAATAAAAATAATTTTAAAATGGATTTAAAAAAAAATGAAAAATTTATTGAAAGGGTTAGATGTAGAAAAAAAGCAAAAGTAAGAACTAACTGAGATTTCGGTTCGGTTTGGTTCGGTTTAGATCAGATTTCAGTTCGATTCAAGTTTGGAAAAACTAAACCGAACCATTTGCACCCTAACGGGCACCGCACATCCATCGTCAAAACCGAAATGAACCGAATCATTTACACTCCTAACGGCCACCACACATCCGTCGTCCCGCACCTACTGCCATTCATCATCCTCGGCCAACACTCCCACCGCTCCGAGGAGCATCTGGTCCAATCCCTACCACCGCTGCTTTGCGTCTCAAAGACTTGTCTGTAGCTCCACTGTCGCTCCGCCTCCGCCAATGAAGCAGCTTAGCAGGTCCGGTGGTCCCGTAGTCTTGTGGACGTACCCCTACAATGCAGCTACGTCCAGCCTTCCCCATCGCCGCCTGCATCTTGTCATCCTTTCCCATCATTACCAGCGTGTAGCTGCGTTTGCCCATCATTACCAACGTGTAGCCTTCCCCATCGCCGCCCGCATCCTGCTCCCGTGCCCAAGTCTCCGTCCACTAGTAGCCACTACGGCCCACTCGAAGCCTTCACCGCTGCCATTTTCGGTTTTCCCGAGCTGCCCCTGTTTTTCTCTGTCCTTTGGCCGGGAAAGCCTGAAGTGCTTCATCGGTTCCATTGGACCGCCCAAGAACCGGACTGACTTGGTCGATCTAATTCTAGGGTCGAGTGGTCGTGTTTCCAGTGTCAGAGAATGAGGGACCAGTTCCACCGGGGAACTGATCACTCCAATTTAGATAGCCTCGACAGCTCGTTAATGATCTCAAGTATGTCCTCAATGATCGGACAGCGAGCGTGACCATATGGCCTTTCTAGCACTCTGTTTTCCACTGTGCTGACGTTAAATTGTTGGGCAGTCTTGAATTTCTAACGGTAGAAAACCTCCAAAATCTCAATCCCGATTCAAATTGGCCCATTAATCCATTTAAACTCTGTTTATTCCATAGAAAATGAATGATTTAAAAAAATATTTTCCTAAAAAGTCATCATTTGTATTGCATGAAATAATTAACCGATGAAAAATATCTTCTTCGTTTATTCATTTTTCATAAGCAATACAAGTAATTACTTTTAGGAAAATATTTTTCAAATTATTCATTTTTCGTGAAACTGACGAAGCTTTATTCGTAAAACAAATTATCTGATCCATACTCAACCCAACCTATATCATAGAACACTTCAATATTTAATCCAATTTAAGATGACTTGTCTCTTATATTTTTAAAAAATTTATATTGGCAAAACACTTCCACGCAATGTAAATATAATAAAAAAAGTATAATTAAAAAATATTTTTTTTCCTTTTCCTTTATTTTTTCCTTATACATTCGACGAGGGTCATCGATTGACAAGGAAGCAAGGCTTGGTCCTTGTTAGCCACTGAGTAAGGGTCGTAAGGCCCTCGCTGTCCCTCACTGGTCACGAGATAAGGACATCACAAACGATCATGTTTAATTTATGTGAGCCTCTCTCACCATCTTTAATGATTGTAAATGACCCTTCCTACCTTCGTATTGAATATCAATTGCATCATCTTGTTTGCCCATTTAGAACTTTAATCGTGTTTCCATTTCACTCATCTTTACTAACAAATCAATGGAATAAGGATTGCCAAGTGACATAACTTTCTTATAGTACTCATTTAAGTGTCATAACTTATTTTTTGAACACTTAAGTGCCATAACCTAAAAGAAACATTCATTTGAGTACCTTTTAATTAATAACTAGAGTGTCATAATTTTTTAAGAACGTCAACCTAATTGCCGGATATCCGAAAGCCCATATCAATAGTTCAAACGACCTCTTATCGGTCGAAAGATGTATCCTCTGTCCCGCAAATCGAAAATCTCTAGTAGCTGATTAATGCACTTTCTATTTCTTTATTTTTTTCAACTCTAATCGTGTTGAGGAAGTCACATGTTGGCGAAGTCACTATACTATGGTTTTTCCAATTCGATGCTGGTCATGGGCATGTGGAAGCACATGATCCCTCTTTAATGTAAAAGACCTTAGGACATCGGATTCCTCCCCCTTTTTGTGGCGCCATCATGGGTATCCTCGAGGGAAAAAGCTCGAATCCGCATGTGAGCATGACAACCTTTTTTTTTTTTTTTTTTTTTGGCTTGCGGTCATTCAATTTTGCAACCCCTAACATTTGACACGATTTTCTAAATCGCATGATCCTCCTCACCAGGGAAATTGCAAAAGAATGTAATTTACTTATATAAATATATATACATATATATAAATATAAATACATATATATACATTCTTAATATTTGTAAATAGGTTTTCTAATATTGTTGCGATTTTCTCTTAACATGAAATAATAATTTTCCTTCTTTTATTTCAAAGTAAAGTACTTTGTCGTCCCGTCGTCCTCATTTTCTTGTCAGTTGATATTATAGATAGAATAGAAGGCAAGCTCTCAAGAACTCGTTAACAGATCAGTATATTGTTGGAGACACCAAAATGACGAATTTTGATGTATCGTCCCACCAAAAAGCATACCTAAGTCAAGCTTGAATAATTGACCTAATAACTCTTGCAAGATAAGATACATAAACCTCAGCTAAGGTTCACTGGTCGGCCTATGCAACCGCTCTATTCATTTTCACCCTAGGGTCCATTAGTAATCGCATAATTATTTCTATATGTCCCCCAAATTCACTAAGAAAATTGGAAATATAAATATAGATTTATATATAAGAAAAAGGAAAAGGAATAGAACAATAAAAAGGGCCATTTTAATATTATGGCGGGGGAATGTGGGAGCAGAAGATTGTAGGGTCCTCCATGTTCGCCTAGAGTGTCCTTCCTCTTGTCCACTTTTTTCCTTCTTTTTTGAGGAATTTTACACTTTTGAGTTGGATATTTAATGCACTCCTCGTTGGGCAACCTCTTCAAAAATATGGTTTGGATGGAGTGATTACAAAGAAAACAAAATTCTTCGAATAGCCATGAGGGAAAATAAGAGAATGAATTTGAAGGAAGTGAACTATAATGTTGTTGGAGTTTTTGACGAGGAACAGTACCTTACTTTGGCCGCGTTTCTTTTATGTTAAAAACTAGTCGAGGATATTAGATGATATAATGTGATAGCCCATATTGGAAAAATTAATGATATTAGAGGAGTATAATAATGGTTAGACATTTTCCCACAAATAAATGACTATTAAGAATAAATAAATAAAGGAAATAAGATGACAATTTCGTTTTTTCACTTCTTAATGTGACTAAATTTGTAATTACAGATAACTTTAATGATAATACTTTTGCAAAAATTATATGGAAGCTAAATATAAACAAAAAAAAAAAAAATTAAGGGCTAGTTTATTTAAATTTTTAAAATTATTCAAATATCATTAAATAGAAAATCAAAGATAATTCCTATCGCTCTAATTGACAAACATAATTTTTATCACTTTATATTTGACGAGAATAAACTTTGAATTAAGAAATACAGTAATTTTTAGAGGAGCTTTAGTATTATATGCGTTTCAATAAGTTTTGACAATATATAAACAAAATAAATTGATGAAAATGAATAGAAAATCAACAAAAAATTACGTTTGAAAATTTATAAAAGAAAAGTACAGCCTAGGTTTGGCTTTACTGAAAAACATGAGATAAATTTATCTTAGATTGGCATCTAATGGACCAACCTACATTTGGTAATGATAACTAAATCTTCATGTTTTTTTATTTTTATCACGGGGTTGCTTGTTCGAGAAATATCATATAAATTGCTATACATTTGGACTCATTGAAGCAAAAGATAAGATAATTCGAATGAATTTCTAAAGCAATCAAAAAATGTTGATCCACATTTAATTTATCCAACAAAATTGCTAACGTAATAAAAATATTTTTACAACTTACCTCAACTTTCAAATAAATGAGAGTTTTTGCATCTTGCCTCCTCTTTGAGCTCCCAATTAGCCTCTTTAAGTGTAGTTTTGCCATTGGACTTCACATAGGAATATGCAGGGTCACAACATTTGATCAACTCTGTCGACTATGGGAATAGATTGCTCCTCATAAGTTAAGTTATCCTTTAACTTGAAGGTATAAAATTTAGCACATGTTTAGGAGTAGGCACATTTTGTTCTTAATAAAGATACATAAAACACATTATGTATGTCGATAGAGCTAGTGGTAAAGCAAATTTATAAACAACATTGCCAATCTTTTGTAAAATCAATAATGTTCTCACATATTTTAGACTTGTTATGTGCCAAATCTCATAACGTCATTCTATGACACCTTTGAATCAACTCACTTAAAATATTATCTATTTTGATCCGACCCATACTGAACCTCAATTTTGTCCTTGGCGTATAGGTATACACTTTTCTAGAAGGTCACACATCCTAGTAATGCTTTCATCTAAGCATGCTTAACATTGTAGTACCAATGGCAAACGTCGTCATTGCTGAAAAGGCATACGTTGTAAAGCAAATTTTAGTTTCACATATAAATCCCAGAATCTCTCCTTCGATTAGTTGCTCGGTTCGGTTCATTCCTACCCCCTTTGCTATCTTGGAAGCTTGGCAAGAGTTGCTCTTTTTCTAGACCCATATGGCTCCAACGATTACTACCCGCCCTAATTAGATCGGATCGTTACAAGCATATCAGCTTGTGAATCACACTCCTTGTGGAGGGGTTATGCTCTACTATCATATTGTGACACTCTTGGATTAACTCATTTGAGATTTTGTTTTCTTTGGCCCATCTCATACCTAATCTCATAGTTTTGTCTTTTGGTATGCAGGTAAACACTATTCCCAAAGATCATCATTCCTAGTAATGCTCACACCTAAGCATGGTTAACATTGTAGTTCCAATGCCAAATGTTACCGTTACGTCAAAAGATGCCTCTTATAATACTCCTACTCTCGCATAATTCGATTCATTGCTAGCCACTTCGCCATCCTAGAAGCTTGCCAAGATTTGCTTCTTGTTGAAGACCTCTGATCTCGATAATCACTCTCTGCGCTTATTGGACTGGGTCAGTACACTTTCATAGGAGAAACCTCCATGAACAAGTGACCCCCACCTTAAATTGCACTCTACGCTTTTTAAGGTTTGCACAACTTTTCTCTCAACCCCGTGCTGTTTTCAAATGCTCCAGCACTAACTTGACTTTCTCTTTCAATTGTTTAATAGACATTGGGATGATTAGTCTTTTCATTTTCAACCATACGACACTTTAAAAGAGCCATTTTAATCGATCGATCAACAATCACCCATAAAACATTCTTACCACTAGCGTTCTCAATAGATCAATGATAAAATCATGTTGCTTCACCTGATTTTCGATGCTCACTTTTCACTTGTTGACATCATTTCTCACATAAATCCACTAGTAGTATTTTCTCAAATCCCTATAAATTCTAGTGCCCCGGGATAAATTGGGAATCTGGTGTTGTGAGCTCCCTGCTTTTCTACTATGAATCATTAGGAATATATGGCCAACCACAAATCGGACCTATCCACTTAGATAGTAAAATTTGCTTGTCCCCCAATTTCTCCAATTGAGGATCTTCGTCTTGTTCCAACTTGATTCTATCAATCAAGATCAGTCGTACTCAAAGATTAGCTAACCGAGTACCAAGTTGATGAGTCAATGCCTCTAGACTCAGTTTTCTCATATTCTCGAGAATATGTATCTGATGTTGCCGACCTTTTGAACAAGACTGATGGCATGCTTGTCGATTCCCAGTATTTTGTTGACATCCATCGTAAGACTGCTGAAAGCTTTAGGGGTAAGCCGTTGTCGGTTGCATTCGAGGCACCAAACTTCTTTAGCCTTCAGCATTCATATTTTGACTTTTGTCCGATAATTGAGTACTTCAGAATTTCCGATCTATGAACTGTCAATTAGTATTTGAGGTGCAAGACAGGAATGAAAATGGGAGGACTCTAGGGAAAGAAAAGAAGCATACAGCCCATGATGTGGATTGTCTTGGTGGAATTTTGTTAGGGGAAAGCTGCGGGGAATCAAAACGGCAACTTAATTCGCTTTTGACGCTGCCATGATATGAGGCAGAGAAGCAAATGGCAAGAGTAGGTACGTCCCACGGAAATGTTCGTCCTTCGTTGAGAGATTCCAAGCCCATGAGCTACCTTCACTAGCCCGATTAAAGGAACCCGGAGGAGCAAATCGAAACTTGGGCCTGACTCAACATGCGATAGTCTTCAAGCGGAGTAATGAATTATGTCGTGCCATGGCCACACCTACAAAAGTAATCTTTCTTAGATCAGTTTTCAAATGAACACAAAGGAAATATTGATTTCCAAATTAACTAATAGACTGAAAATAAGGGACTATTTGATATAAGAAAATCAAATGAAAAGTGAAAAAGTTTTGGCGTTGTTTGGGGCGATGAAGCCATTCAAAGTAAATTGCTTTTTTTTATTTTATTTTATTAAAAGACATCGTTTCACTAGTTGCTGAATCGATTAGATGAGTAATTTGAGATAATTCAACTATGTCAGGGACATTAACAAGGAGGTTATAAAATATATATATATATACAAAACAGGACCAGAGAGAGAGAGAGAGAGAGAGAGAGAGAGAGATGTTAAATGCACTGGGAAAAATGTACTACATTTTGTTTACCAAATCAGATGACAATCTTGTGCAGGAGATACCAAGCAAAATCTGCCTTTGCTTTGAGATTGTACAGGAGATACCCTGCAAGAAGGGACATTCAAGCTCACATAACATGAATCAGACGGCATGCGAGGCCTTATGGAGTACAGCTTCTCCACCCAAACAGAACAACTTTTTCTTGGAGGGCCGTTTCTGATGCAATTGCTACCATGTGCCGAACGAGAATAAAGCAGAAGGCTAGCTGTTGTCTTTTCGGCAAGGAAGATACTGTTGAGCATATGCTGCTAACATGTTACTGGGCATCTTTTCTTTGGTTCCGTGTATTGGGCATTAAAATTGGCTAGGAATTGACACATATAGCCATTAAATTCTAACTCAATATGCAATGTTATCCTTGTATATTTAATTGGTTTAATGTGGTATTTGAACTATTTATGAATGGTCAATATAGTCTTGAAACTTACGTGTTTTTCGTGCCTCTATTTTTCATGATAGAGTCATAAATCATTCAATATTATTTAGAAGTTTACTTGTTGCCCATATTTTATAATATCTTCTCATTTCAATAATTTGTCGAAATCAATAAAAACATATGCTCTTATTACATGTTATGATAGTTCTACTTAAGTTAATTTAGTTTATGATCTCTATTATTGAAAAAGTAGAAACTTATTTACGAGTTGTATCTAGTTGATATTCCTACTATTTAATGTCCAAGTGTTTTCATCAAGATACGTGGAACCGATATTAATATATCTATAATCATATTTATATTAGGAAAAAGCCACCAAAAACCCCAAACTTTGCCCAAAGTGACAAATTTATCCCAAACTTTTTTTTTTGTGGCAAAGCACGAAGTTCTTCAACCGTAACACATTTAAAAACTTTTATTTATGACACAAAAAACCCTGAACTTTCATTTGTGTGACACATTTACCTAAATCATAGGGGCATTTTGGTCTTTTTTATTTTTTTATTTTTTATTTTTTATTTACTTTTATTTTTTTTTTATTTTTTTACTTTTTTTTTTTTTTCTTCCCTCCGCCGGCATCCAGCGAGGACCGCCTCGCCGGTGTTGGGCGAGGGCTCATATGGCCGGTGGAGGGAAGAGAGAAGAAAAAAAATAAAAAAACAAAAAATAAGACGAAAATGCCTTAATGGGGGTAAATGTGTCACAATTTGAAAGTTTGGGGTTTTCGTAACAAAAAAAGCTGGGGAAATTTGTCACTTTGGGCAAAGTTTGGAGTTTTTGGTGGCTTTTTCCCTTTATATTAATCTAAATCATGTTCCTACTATTTTATGTTTAAGTGTTTTCATAAAGAAATTTAGAAATGATATATATTTATACATATTCGTAAGGAATATGATTTAGATTAATATAAATACGATTATAGATATATTAATATCGTTTCCACGTATCTGATGAAAACACTTAAACATAAAATGGCAAGAGTATCAACCGGATACAACTCTAAACAAGAGTCTACTTCTATTACTATAGAGATAATAAGCTAAATTTTACTTGAATGAAACCAATTGTAATATTTACAAAAACTGAAAAATGTAATAGAAAGATAAGCATATATATTTTTTTCTTGATTTAGGTAAAATAATTCAAATAAAGAAACGATATTCTGAAATCAGAGTAACAATACCAATTGTAACTTATTAATAATATTCTTATTAATAATATTGAATTACCAAATGAACTTTTGATGGATTAAATTGAACAAATTAAAATTTTAGAGACTACATTAAACATTTAGAATAGTTTAAGGACCACATCGAACGGAATGACATTGGCCAAAGTTTAGGATTATTCGTGTCATTTCTAAAATTGACAAAGGCAATAGTTGCACAGTGGACGAAATTAAGCCCCCATGGATGCAAAGTTGGTACCACAGGGTGTGTCTGGCCTTTAAACCAGGAGGGGTTGTGTTCCTCTGTTTTCGAACTTTAGAAATCTTTTTGAGCTGTTTGAATCTATTTCAGTAAAAGTGTGTCGCTAGCAAGTCCAGTGAATGCGCCAATTGGGTTTCATTGGCTGCTACTGCTAGTAGGAAGATGTGTCCTCCGAACAGGATCGGTTAACCCCCATCTGCTCTAATGTCGCTATTACGTGATGATTTGAAGGCCTTTCACCCATTAACAGGCTTGTTCTGTACTGGAAGTCCAGGGAACGAATCGATGCTTTTGGCCAGTGAAAAGAAATTACAATGTATCGTTTAACACATCTACGAAAGAGAGAACAGACAAACGAAAAAACAACTACAGGACGTAAAGTTTCGCATTCGTTCCTTGTGTGAAATAAATCAAGGAAACTAGTCACGACAATTTACGGTAACCAGTTAACATTGAGAGCGCAGGAAAATCTACGAAAAATAACAGAAAAGCAAATTCCAAATTTGCGCTAATCTAAAGGAGTCTCACCTGGTTAAATAGTCCTCCAAATGAAATACCGCAAGAAGAGGTTAATTCAACCATGGAATTAAGAGACAGATAGAGGGAGAGCAAAAGAAGGAAGGGCTGCGAGAGAGAGAGAGAGAGAAGCCATGGTCGAGGAAAATGGTGAAGGGAATATGAGCAGAGTAACCTCTATTTATAGGCCGCTCTGATCTTCCCCAAGTCAAGCCGAGAGAAAGTCACGCACCGCGGTCAAATTGAGGACAATCTGTCGGGGACACCTTCCCGGAAGAGTTTCTTCACACAATAGAAAGTTTTAAACGGCCTTTTCCGCTATATTATTCTAATCCAGAGTCTTGCATACTTCTTCTTGGAAAACATAACCCAAAAATATAAAGAAATACACCTTCTTGGAAGATAGCTGGGAGTCACATTGGAGGCGTTCAACGCCCCCACCCCTTCCTTAACAAACAAGTGGCTTTCATATCGTGAAAAAATCTTAAACTAGTACATATCTCAAACTTATTTTCTAACCATCAAAAACCTAAAACCGCACACTTGTGATAAATTACCTCAAATTAATTTCCTGACTAACAAAAATCCTAAATCGGACATCTATAACAAATTTTACCTTCAATTAGTTTCGTTAAATTGGATTGATAATAAGAAAATTCCCAAATCGGTACCTATCAACTATCATATATCATCCAACTCGGCAATTTGACAGTAAAATTTGATAGAAATTAACGGATAGTAAGTTTGTCATAAGTGTACCAATTTGGAAGTTTTTGATGGTTAGAAAATTACTTTTGGTTACATGTATTACAAATATACTAATTTAGGGTTTTTGTGGCATTAATCATTTTTTATGTGTACTTTGCAAAAAATCGACAATTTGGATTTTAAAAAAAAAAAAAATAACTTGCATCGCCTATGGAAATAAACTGGTGAAAAGTATTTTCTGGTTACAAAAATGCTTTGTTATAAATTGTTGTTGATGATGAAGATATTTTAGTTATTAATAATTTTAAACAATATAAATAATTATTTTAAAGAAAAATATCTTTCAAATCTTTGATTTCAATTGAAATAAATGAGCCGTCAGTTCAAAAACGAAAGCCCTTCTTTCTCGTAAAACCTACTTATTGCATAATACCCTTCTCATGATAGACTATAAATTGTTGAAAAACGGTAGAACTTATCAAGAATTTTGGTTTCGCCTTCGCAGAAGATGACGAAGAGACTTGGATGTCTCTGCACAACTCACATGGGAGGCGCATTCAATCACGTCTAGTCTATAGAACATGGTTTTAGACTATTTATCTTTTCTGATTCAAAAGTCAAATGAAAATTTATTGGAACAAACAAAATTACGTATATGGACCCCTTATGATGACTCCATTTACAAAATACATCCGGCCGAGAGAATGCGTCATGAGAGTTGAATGCACCCCTGTTCATAAATGAAGATAGTCACCGAAGCTACTACCAACGCAGTAAACCAAGATCTCAAAAACATCACGATAAGATCTTGTATCTAATATGGATCCCTTCAGGATGTTCATAAGGCTAAATTCATGAATTTGAGCCTAGGAAGCAACGCTTACTGATGCGTTAGCAGGAGAGAATAAGGAAACAAGTTGCGGTTTGCAGAGTTAAGAAAATAGAATCGAGTAAATGGTCAATTGAGAAGTATTAATACACATAATCCCTTAGCATACTGACTGGTTTCATTGCCATGAGTGGTGAAACAGAAGAAATCAGAATGATTATGGACTTGAAACAACAAACTTGAGTCAAATTCAGATTGAAGCGATCTATCGGGGAGGAGAATTGTCAAAAAGTCCTAAACCTATCGCACTTTTGCCAATTCAAATTCTAAACCTTTAACTTTGCCAATTGAGTCCTAAACCTTTTCACTTCGCCAATTTAATCCATCTGGCCTAATTTTGGCCGAAAAATGCTGACATGGACGCGGCGGTGCCATGTAGGACTGCCGGCCCGGCTCAGGAGTGAGGCTCCCCTCGCCGGCTCCTCCTCGCCGCGGGCCTCGCCCGTGGCGAGCGAGGCCGCCCGACTAGCTATGGCCGATGGCCGGCCACCGGGAAAAGGCCAAGAAAGCCAAAAAAAAAAAAAAAAAAAAACAAACAAAACAAAACAAAACAAAATAATAATTCAAAAAAATATTAAAATATTATTAAAAATTATCCCACGTCGGCGCCGGTGAGTCCTGCGTGGCACCGACGTCCATATTAACATTTTCCGGCCAAAATTGACCGAATGGACTAAATTGGCAAGAAGTGAAAAGATTTATGACTCAATTGGCAAAAGTTAAAAAGGTTTATGCATCGGGTGTGAAAGTGCGGCAATGGTTAGACTTTTTGACAATTCTCCTGTATGTATCAGGAGAGCTGAAAACTGGATTTGGAATGACCCTTACTCAAACTTTGGACCTGTAGTAAATAGACCGAAACATCCTGATCCAAAATCAATTGATTGGCCTAGCTGCAACAACAAGGCATTAAGTCGAAGCTTCTTTATGAGGAAGGGTTGTATCTGAACTAGTTCATTACAATTCATTTGATCATAGACATCACGTGATCGTGAAGTCAATATTAGTTTACATCCATTTCTTTCATGACCTATTACAAGGTTACTAAAGAAAAATACTTATGAAGATCATCCAAGGTAAGAACTAATTCCCTACCCTCCGACACGTGCTTCAGTCTTGCACCCCGATGATTATCATTGACATTTGCCAGATCCACTCCAAGATAATTAGCAATGTCACTCACGTGCTTTGTCGACTGTGTTTTCCTGTGGAACCGTGACCAACAGCCTTGTACTACTCATATGTATGTGCTTCAGGATATTAGTTTTGCCTGCTCCTTTCGCTAACACCAACACAGGCACGTCCTCCTTCATGAAATAATCCCAGATCTCATCCATTAGTTCTCCTACTGGCAGTTCTTAACCTCCAGGAGGTTTCAATCCCACCGGGAGAACTTCAACTATTTCTAATGGAATTCTTCCCCATGCTCTCGTAGGATCGTTGATCCGATTCTC